>JAABLL010000816.1:0-11585 GCA_012295475.1 Phytophthora gonapodyides | reverse complement strand
CGGGGGGGGGCGGGCGTCCGGGCCGGGGGGGAAGGCAGACGGCGCGCGCGGGGGGGGGGGGGGGGGACGGGGGGGGGGGGGGGGGTGGTGGGGGGGGGGGGGGGGGGTCACCCCCTTCTCTCCTTCTTTCACCTTTCCCACATGCCTCTGGAGGTTGTGTGTTTTTCGCGGTGAGGAAACCCCTCCTGGAACTGCCAGGAAGCTGCGCGTAGAGAATTCGTATCAAATGCCGAGTAGCTGTAGATCTAGGATATTGTGCACTATGGATGCTTTCCGGCTTCTTCAGTTATTCATTCGGCTCACTTCCCAAGAGTCGGCACAGCCAAGAGTTTCAGGAATGAGGAAGTTCTCGATGCGATCGGTGGGCCTCCTTGGGGCAGCAACACCTGACGACCGCTCTAATGTCGAAAGGAAGTCTTCATCCACGATGAAGCTCAAGACTCCGAGTTCGGGGTCGTCGTCGCTGGTTGCCAAGAGGAAGGTGGCCGAGCTGTTCCGACGACTCCAGCCTCACTCGCTGGTCCAATCGACGGAGAAGCTACTGGCGACGCTGCGTATTGCACCGGCATTGCTTGTGAACGGAGAAGAGCTGCTGCCCAAGGCCCCACCAGCCCCGTCAGTAGCTCTGGCGGCCTCTGCTGCTGTAACAGGGAGCAGACGTGTGGCGCCAACTACGGCGGCGTGGCGCTTCAAGCCGGATGCTGGGAGGTTCCGCTATGGACTGAGTCTGCAATACACGCCGTCGGATCCAGAGTTAACGCTGTCATCCTTGAAAGACGTACATATCCTGCTAACCTCTACCGCAATGCAGACGCCGCGTTGTCTTCCTGTTGGTACGGGCAAGGCTTTAAACGCGAAGGCCTGGAAACTCATAGCGGAGACGGACCGTCGAGTTGGGTTGGCGTTGTATGAACTCACACTTGGCGACTGGGACGCTAGTTCGCTCCTTGCTCTTGTGTGGACCCAGAACCGCCAAGTCGCTCGGCTTTTCCTGCAGCTCCACACTACGGAACTACTGTACTCGGCCCCACAACGTGCGCTGCAAGTCCGTCGCGACGATGACTTGGACCGCACGCACGGCTTACACTCGTACACAGCAGCCATCAGCTTGCGCTCGCTGGGCGAACTCTTCTGGGAGCATGAAGCGTACCAAGTCGAGTTTCCGACACCAGAGACTGCTGCACGAAGCGTGTCGGTCCAGCTACTGGACGACGTTCGTGGAGGCACCGTCGCCGCTCGAGACCGCACACTGAGTTCCGAGACCGAGCCAGCTTTAAGAGTGGAGACGGAGGCTGTCAAATACGCCGTGGAGAACTGCTTTCTGGTGGACTTCACGCTCTGGGATGCCGAGTGCGTCCCTGTGTGGGGGTTCACGCGTGCGCTGGAACTGACATCGATCTCAAGTCAGCAACAAAACGACGAAGACGCTGGCGTCGACTTGTCCGTGAGCTCGATTGGAGGAATCACCAAGCGCCTTCAGCTGAAGTTTCAGGATGAAACTCGCGGCAACGGCTTCGTTGTGAGTTTAACGAAGCTCTCACCTCCGTCTGCGTCGCAGCAAGCTTCAAAGAAGACCAAGACGTGGGTAAGCCAAGTCGAAGTGACACTGAGTTTCGAGTTCATCAACTCCACATTCGGGACAAAGTACTGAACGGCAAGCACCACTACAAGATAAGGAAGGATACAAACGATATTAGTCAAGGTTAGCCTTGGGAAAGCACGATACACCGGGGTCAAGCTTTAGGTCCTCTTCAGTGTCTATATCGTCATGCTGAGCGGCTCGGCGTCCGATTCCACCGCACGACCAGAGAGGTTACGAGTTGGGCACTGCAGCTCCAGAGCTTGTCGGAACACTACAATGGCATCGTCGTGGTCACCGCGCAAGTGCAGCAGCTTGCCCAGTAGCGAAAGGGCTCCGATAGAAGCTGGCTCCAACGCGAGTGCACGACGTACTGCCTCCTCGGCAGCCTCGCTATCTCCGCCTGTGGCGTCCAGAGCCTTGGCCAAGTGAAGCCAGGCAGCAGCGTTATCGCTGTCGAGCTCCACACTTCGCTGCAGTTCAGCCACAGCCCCGACAAAGTCTCCTCTGCTCAAGAGGGCTTCACCTAATTCGTGGTGTGTGGCCGCCACGTCCAGCGGGGGCTCCAATTCTTCGAGGAGCTCTGTGTGAGTGCTCATCCTCCTGCCTCCGTTTAAAAAGGCGAGAGTGGCTGCAATTTCCGCTTCCTCGTCCTCATCTTCATCCTCCGGGGGACTCGAGTAGCCACTATCTCGGTATTTGCTCGCAACAGCGTCCAGCTCGCGCTTTTCACGCTCCGCTCGAGCGATCTCTTCCTCGCTGCGGCGCATCGCCTCTCCAAGCTCACGCTTTGCATCCATCAACTGCATCATGCGCTGCTCCATCTCCTGCTCGTCGCTCGAGTGGCCTGACGCCGCTTCAGACAACCGCTGGACATGCAGGGACCTATCCATCGCAGACGAATGTGGCCGAGGGCGTCTCTGTCTGCTCCGCCTCCTGCTCGGCTCCGAGTCCTGGGGTTGTTCTTGCTGTTGTTCGCGCAGTTGTCGCTGGCGCTCTAACACTGTCGGTTGTACCGGTGCCACCGACAGGAACATGGAGCCCAGCGTGGGCTGCAGCGACTCCACCGCCTCCGACGCAGCTGTGCTCCAATTCCACGGCGCCGAAATCGGAGCGAAGCCGTTGGTACCGGCTTCGCTGTTGTTATCCTGGCTGTGTCCGCACTCCATCGGCCCACGATACTGCGCTGGCTCGCTGTATACAGACTTGCTGCGGCGTCGGTAACGCGCGTGATTGTTCACGGAATTGTTGGAATAGTTGCTCGAGTCCCCGCTGTCAATGTACGGGTACGCCCCGCCCGTGCGCGTGACCCTCTCCAACGCGCGCACATTCAGCTGCTTCTGGAGGTCGTCAAAGCAGCACGCACACACCCGTTGCGGCTCGAAAAGCCCTAGATGTTTCAGCGGCACGCGATGTCTCGAGTGTCGCCCGCACACGGACGCTCCACAGCTTCGGCAATGATGTCTCTGCCTGAAGTATCCGAATTTCGCTGCACACAGCCGGCATCTCGATGCCAGCGCCCACCTCGGGGGCGGCTCGTGCGGCGCCATCAGAGCAGCAATCGTCTCCTCCTGAGTCACGGACCTGGACGTACTAAACCGCTCGGAGCTCCTGGCCTCCCTCTCGCTCTGCTGCTGCTGTTGCTGCTCCGGCTTGTCACTGGGCCACTGCGACGTCGGCAGGACGGTCGTCGACGGCGCGCCCGTCCTCGCATGAACCTCCAGCACCCTCAGCAGCGCCAGTACAGCACTGGACGCCACGGGTCTCTGCTTGGCCAGCATCAGTGGTGTCTTGCCGTCGGGGGTACGGACCCCTATAGCCTTGGGGTACACGTGCAGCAGTGCCTGGATAGCTTCGAGCGCGAGCCGCTTCCTCACCGCTAGGTGCAGTGGTAGTAAGCCCGCCAAGTTCCTAGTGGCGGCGGCCGACGGATGCGCACGCGCTACGGTGAGTACCACGCGCGCCGGCGCCTTGGGGTCGCTGCAGACCCAGTGCAGTGCCGTCATGCCAAAGGCGTCCACCGCGCGGGCCAGGCGGGGGCGCAGCGCGAGCGCCACCAACAGGCGCGGGAAGTCGCCGCTCTCGGCCAGCTTGACGGCGGCCAGCGGCGCGGCCAGCTGGTCCTCGGGCGACAGGGAGCACTCCGGGCGGTGGTCGGCTGGCACCTGCTGCTGGCGATGTAGCCGCACGGGCTCCATGGTCGTTTCCCGGACAGATGCAAGGGGCTCCGCTAATGGAAGTGCCTGGAAGAGCGCAAATCTCGGAGTGGGAACGGGCGGGGACACTCAAAATAAATCAGCGAGCTATTTTTTGTGTTGAAGTTGCAAAATATATAGTAGTAGTGAAGCGTGCGAGAACCAGATATCGGTAGTAGTTGTTTTTGCTACAAGTACTATAGTACACGAAAAAAACTAACATGACTACATCGGTGCAGTTCTCGCTTGATGTCCTCTATTCGCCTGATACCAGACGGCTGTAACGCAGTATGAGTTACACTGGGCTCGTTGAACGTCCGGGTGCGAAGTAGGCTCATTACGAACGACCCTGTCGAAAAATCCCGTTCTTGGAACGCCGTCGAGCAATCCTGTCCCAGGCAAAGGCGTGCCTGCTTGGCAATCTAACCGGTAATGATGTTGGCTTCTCCTATTTGTGTAGTCGAAGGTAAGTCAGCGTTCTGTGTTGTTTGATCACTCTCGCCTCAGACTGACAGCACCACAGCCACAAGAGAGTTCTTCAATGAGGACAAGTCGCAGGAGCTGGCACCGATCAGAGAGATCTCTTTCGAGCGCCATGTGGATAGACTTGGTTTAAACCGGGTGCAATAGGCGGCCGCAAGGAGAAGTCTCTGGAACGTCTTCCCAACTGAATATTTCGAAATAATCGAAGCGAAGATACTCTCGGACTCTCGAAAGATCAGAGGCGAGATACCTACCCATTGCTACAGTCGCTTTAAGGTCCATGCTGCTTGAAGTTTGCAGAGGATCGGGGCTGCCTAGTACTTAATAATAGCACTACTAGTAATATTATACTTATAGTACTATTTGTCTCCCAGTTGAAATATTTTCTATAGTAGTAGTATAAGTAATACTGCTACTAGTTTCGACGATACTACCGAAGTCCTATCACTCAGAGTGTTACTGGGCAAGCTAATATCACTTTTGTGTTGAAGCTATTTTTGTGCTACACGCTGTTGCTGCTGACATTTTAGACAGCGGCGCGAACAGCGTGGTGCTCACATGCTAACTACGCGGATGACTTTATCTTCCGAGGTGTGCACTTCCCCACGATGGAGTCTGTAGTCACTGCCGCAAATGAACTCGAGTTCATTTAGGAGCCATTTTGACCACGTCACTATTTGGTTGCTTCGGCGCAGGCGGTGGGTAAGCTTCGATTTTGTGGAGTGTCGACACCAAAACAAAACGCAAAAGCAAAACGTGCACCACTCAGCATGATTCTGAACAACAAAAAATGGTGTCGACAGTGTCGATGTCATCGACTCGGTTGCCTTCAGCACAACTTTCGCCGGACGCGGTTTAGTGATACGGGTGGCAGGACCACGCAAGGACAAAACACATCATGAATCTACGTCGATACTTCGACGTACTAGTTTGATGTTCATGCGGCCATTTATGCTGTATCAACTGCGGTGATCAAGCGCGGAACGGAAATGTGCACGAGCAACTTGCTGGCGGACCTCGGGACTGAAGAGGATATACCACTCGTAACTAGAGCTGTCAAGAGCTGTGAACGATCCTTGTTTCATTTTCAGAGGCGGGTGAGTACATGTACTGTACACTTGAAAATTGGACTGTACGTACGATGCTCGTACACTTTCTGGGCTTTCCAAGTTCTCAGAAAAGAGAACAGAAAGCCGAGAACAAGAGCCTTGCTGCCGCACGACATGCTCTGCCTCCTACTGCTAGCAAGCCTCTTGGTGCCGACCGTGGCGAGCGTCGTTGGAAACACTACCTACGATCTTTGTGCAAGCGACACCCGCTGCGGCCTCGAGAAGCAGGAGTCAGGGTACATCACCCTCCCCAACCGCGTTGATGGCCACTACTTCTACTGGTACTTCGAGTCCCGCAGCGAGCCAAGGTCGGATCCACTGGTAGTGTGGATTCCCGGAGGGCCAGGCGAAGGCGGCACCTACGGTCTATTGGCTGAGAACGGCCCGTGCAGTATCAACAACGAGATCACCACGACGCCCAATCCGTACTCGTGGACGACTCACGCCAACATGGTGTGGATCGACGCCCCTCTCAATTCTGGGTTCTCGTACTCGCCCGTCGCGGAGGACGATGAGTTGACCGATGAGCGCGTGGCGGAGAGCGTGTTTTGGTTCCTGCAGGGGTTCCTTACGAAGCACCCAGAGCTGCAAGGGCGAGAGCTGTTCCTATCCGGCGAGAGCTACGGCGGTCATTTCGTGCCGTCGGTGGCTCATTACATTTGGAAGAAGCAGCATGAGCCGCACTTGTCTCCTGGACGTATCCCGCTCAACCTGAGAGGCATCATGATCGGCAACGGGCTCACCAACTCGGTGGAAGTCTACTCGCACACTGTCGACATGGCCGAGAATCGCTACAACATCACGCTCGTGAATGAAACGCAGTTGGCTGTGATGAAAGCAGCAACTCCAACATGCCGAGCTCTACTGACCGAGTGTCAGACGAACGTGTCGGTGTGCGGGGATGCGGGGGCTTGCTGGGCGTCTACGCAGTACCTGCCGCTTCTGGAAGCTCTGCGCAGTCCGTACGACATTCGCCAAGAGTGTGAGACCGCGATCACGAACGCAACCCAGTGTATGCTCGAGGTTCCGAACGTGAAGGCGTATTTGGACTTGCCTGCAGTGCGCGAGTTTCTTGGCGTCCATCCGAGCCGCAAAGAGTGGATTCTGCTCAACACAACCATCAACGCCGCCTTCTTTGGCTCGCCAAGCTACTCTGGCTTCCAGTCCGTGGCGGATAAGGTCTCCGAGCTTCTCGATGCCGGTCTGCGCGTCCTGCTGTACGCCGGAGACGCCGATCTGCTGTGCAACGTCTACGCCATCGAGGCAACCGCGAACAAGCTCAACTGGTTCGGCTCGGCAGGCTTCAACGCGGCGAAAGAGCGACCGTACCAGATTTCCTCGGGAGTTGAAGACGCTGGAACCGTTCGATCATTTGCTCACTTGACGTTCGTGAAAGTCCACAACGCCGGCCACATGGTCCCAGGAGATCAACCTCAAGTCGCGCTCGACATGATCTCCAAGTTCCTCCGCAACCAAGAGCTCTAGCAAGCCTCTACAAGCCTCCACAAGCACCAATAGCACATCCGCACTTAAGGAATGTAGCCATTCGTACTTATTCAGCTTGAAGCACATCATTTTGAGATCTTCCATTAGTTGTCACTGGTTGCCGTCTTTCGGGCGATGTCCTCATTCCCGGTGGGCAAGTACGCTCGCTACAAGCGCGCCACCACCTTCTTCCTGGACTGGTTGCTGCGTGCACAAGCTCTCAGTCGACATGTGGGCCAGCACCTCAATTTGAATTCATTCAGCGACGTGGTGCAGGATGTTGCGCAAGATCCCTCGAGTCTCACGCCCAAGCTGCTGAACGACCTGCCCAAGGCCCTTGCCATGTGCCAATGCTCCATTACACTAAGGGAACATGTAGCCAAGTTTTTCCCTGATGATGACAAGGAGCAGATAGGGCACCGACACTTTCTTGGGCTGCTGAAGAGTTGGCACGCGAAACTCAAGACAGTGCAGCTGGTGCCGCAACAAGCGACCGCTGAGACGGAGAGCACCAAGTTTGAGAACTATTACGAGGTGCTGGAGGTCGATGAAGACTATTTCCCCGATGATACGGAGGCAGAGGCGGAACCTGGAGCTTCGGAAGATTCCCTGGCTGACAGAGTACGCCTGTTCAACGAGGCGTTCGCGGAGGATCTGAGGCTGGAGGTTGTCTACTTCTTCCTGGAACTGGAAGAGCTGGTGGAAGGCGTCTTCAGCATCTACGACCAGGTGAAGAAGGAGCAGCGCACAATGGTGGAGGCCACGGTGGCAGTGAAGGTGGCCATGGACGCGGCCAGCGCACTGACTGCGAAATTACAGTTGCGGTACCCTGCGCTGAAAACGGCGGAGGATGTGGGGGTGGTGTTGATGGATAATCTGCCGAAAAGCTTCTGGGGTCGCACGCATGAAGCAGTGGTGGCGTTTTGGAAGACCTCTGCGGAGAATGGAGCGTACAATTTTGTGCCGGGGATGCTTGTCGTGGAGTTCAGAAGCATGTTGAGCACGCTGTGTAGCTTCACGACCGGCATTCCGACGAATCCCAGGCATGGCATGGTTCTGCGGGAGGGGTTCTTTGGCGAGACGTACGGGGAGGAGCGATCGCCAGAGTACGCCTTCCCCGATACGAGCAGCATGGTGATTTTACTCCTGCAGCAGCTCCCGCATCTGTACAACGCCATCGTTGATATGAAGAGGGCGAATGGGGGCAGACTTGACACGTCGGGCGTGACGGGACCGTTCATGGGGTTACTGAACGAGTACTTCACGTCACGCACGGTCACAGTCCCGTTGGTGTTTGCGTGTATTTGCTGGGTGAAGTCTGTTGCGGCGCTGCAAGGGAATTCGGGCCTTAGTCGCAACGTGGGGGTGACGATCAAGCACACGACAGATCTGCTAAAGCGAATCAAGGAAACTGCAGGAAGGCGCGCTGCTTCGTATGGTAGCCGAATTGCCCACGAGTTCCAGAAGCAGTGCGATCAGCAAGCCCAGCAAGCGAGCCTAAGTGAGCACTTGGCGCGTGCCAACCCGTTAATGGCAGGGTTTACGATGCTGACGTTTGATCTCCAGTACTTGGAGATGGCGAGTGATGTTTTGGAGACGACGTCGAGGTTTCGCGCGTTCTGTCATTTGTACAACGCGCTCGTGGACCAGGGCTTTCTGGAGCCGATTCCTTTTTTCAACGACGTATTGGACACTTACGAGTCCTGGATCTTCACTCCGTCAAGGAAAGGGACTACGCGGGGAATGTACAATCGCACCTATCTGCTCAGCTCGCACTACACGGCAGCTTCCATCAGTGAGATGTACCGCAGCGGTGCTTTGCCAGTTAAAAGTGCTACTGGCCAAGGGCAGAAACGAATCGGCGATTTCTCCACGATATACCGCTTGATGAACAAGAATGACAAGGCTTTTCTGGGGGGTGCAACGTCGAAGGCCATGCTGAACAAGGTTGCCGATATTTGCGCAAAGGAGCTGTTCCAGACTCGCGTCTTGTCCCGAGATCTGTTGTCGCTCAATGATGACCTCACGGACGTATACAACGAAATGGCCGACCAGCTCAATCAACAACGAACAGAACCGGTGGAGAACGCGGCGATGATGTTTGTGATGCCATTCCTCGATGGTCTGCAGCCAAACGGGTCCATGAGTATGGACGCGCTGCCTGGGGCACAACGTGGCATGAGAGTTGGCGCTGCCCACGTTACGATCATCAAGTCCATGTGCGCAAAGGCTGCTACTGTCATCAGCGCCAAGTTTACTTTCCCGCCACTGATATGCGAGCAGAAGTACTTTACCTTCCCATCGAAGCCAGACTTTGCTACGCAAGAGTACGGGCCGGCTCCAAAGATTCAACTTGATCGTGAGGAGGCCGAGGACGAACTTGACGACGATTTCGATGATGCTGACGATTTGGAGAACGACTTCAATGAATATTATGACTACACCTTTGACGATGACGAAGACAGCTACTCGGTGCTTTCCGAGCTAATGGACTTGATGGGGCTGAGCAATGGTCCACTCTCCGGGAAGAAGCTGACGTATTTCAAAGCAAAAGTCACGAGGAACCCTGCAGTATTGAGCATGATTTCGATGGAGTGCGTGTTGTATCACCTGTTCGATGGATCGGACACCAGCTCTGGGGAGACGCGTGATGCTCTTTGCACTCTACTGCATCATGCGGTAGCAGGCTCTGCACGTGACGCTTCCCTGGTTGAATGGTTGATCCAACACGGAGCACTCACGAATCAAGTGACGCAGCTCTGTCGAAGGGGGATTGAGGATGGAAATCTGCCTGCTCGGCAAATGCTTCCGAACACGATGGCAGTGCACAGTGCAGCGATCGCAGGACACGAGAACATGGTTCGCATCCTTCTCGAAGCGGACAACATGAAGGATCTGAACACGCCCACCCTCTACTCAAAGGAAACGCTCGCCCATTTAGCTGTCAAGTACGACCATCGGAGCATGTTCAACATGCTCCGTTCTTTCGGGGCCGATATTTGCATTCGCGATGGCAACGGAAAACGCGTGTCAGACGTTACGACGGATCTCAGATGGGGTCGGGAAATTGCCGCTGTCATCGCCGAGATTGAGCAAGGTCGGGCTAGAACCGACCGAGCCAAGAATCGCGACGCACTGCTTCGCCACCAAAGTTTGCTTCGCGCCGAGAAATTGCGCAAGTCAGTCGCTGCCCAGTGCGATGAAGAGCGTCGGCTGGAGTTTTCAGGTGCTACTGCAGGCAATGCGGAGGCTAAAAAGAAGAAGAGCAGGAAGAACAGGAAGAAAAAGAAAAACAAGGCCAAGGATAACACCAAAGCATCATCTGGAGATACGACAGCGGTTGCAGGTGCAGATACGGAGGAAGTGTCAAGTAAGCTGAGGGATTTGCTCTTGTCTGCAGATGCGGACGTTACCATCGCCTCAGATCGTACAGGGTCGTTGGAACAAAACTCACGATCGCGGATAGAGAAAGCGGCGGCTGCTTTTGCGCGTCTAAGGAATCCGGACATCCCAGTCGACGACAAAGCTGCCGATGTTCATTTTGTCCTGGAAGAAGCAGAAATGCTGGTGGGGATGGTTGAGGTGTGCTCTGACCCCAGCAGAATCAACACGACAGATCGGGGAATTCGAACCTTCTTGGCTTCCGACTCGGCTCGGATCATTCACATGATGGAAAAGTTCAATCGCGTCGACCACGCTGCCATTTCAGTTCCTGCTCTTTCATCGGTTCGCAAGCTGTGCGAAACAAGTCGCGAGTTCATCAATTTCGTTTTCGGCACGGCGAAGATCTTGGTATCCATAGACAGGAAGCCACAGGCTGGTGAGGTGTTCGATGTGCTAGAGAAGCGCTTGCTGAAGACGTCTGTTGACGAACGAAAACTCCTCGACTTTCAGAAACTGGTTCGGGCGTACTCCGCAGCACGCATTGATGTCGGATTAGGACAGGCCTCCAGCGCCAGTACTCTTCGCACGCTGAAGAGCATGTAAGTCGCTTTGCGGAGAACCCCCAGTTGGAGAGATGGAAACAAAGAGGGCTTCTTTCGGTTTACGACGGCAAATGCTCAGAACTGTTACCAGTTCGAGCAAGTGCTGAAGCCAAACTCGCCGTACTGAATAATACAAACTGTTGTTGTCCTGTGTAACTTGCATGTTCGGTCGAATGTTTATTGCCCGGCTAGCTTGGGAGGTGGTGAGGAACTTTTCGAGTACGAATGGTGAAGCCACGTTGAAATACACGTGAACCTCGGTACAGCTTCGTGGCCATGGCTGGGTTCTATCGTTGCGGCAACCAGAACTATCGACGCAGTATTTCTGCAGCCCTGTGAGTCGATATTTGTCTGTTTTTGCAGGTCTGAACGTAGCTGAGAGTTCTTTAGCAGTTCAAGCAACACTGCAAAGTGGAGGAGAGGAGTGGATTCCAACGACGGGTAGTATTTTGTATCAACGTGCGAATCAGATGCCAACTGAAATGGTGATGTACATTACACAATCGCAGCTTCCAGTCGTCAGATATCTTTTGGCAGGGTGACCGAGATCCTCGGCGAGATGGAGCAGCTCTGGGGTTTTCTGCTGCCGTGGACTTCGGTGCTGCGCAACAAGATCAAGTACAAGGCGTTGCATCGCGACTGGGATGTCTGGGGCGAGACGCACCGCCTGCAGGTGAGGCTGCCTATGCGCTGCCACTTCTCCGAAGACTCGGACGGCGAGGAGTTCGAGTTGGACTGGGAGTGGTCG
>JAABLL010000813.1:0-11604 GCA_012295475.1 Phytophthora gonapodyides | reverse complement strand
GATAGCCTGGAAGGCTAGGGACAGCCCAAATCATGTTAATTCGTCGTGGTAACTGAAGCCGGTAACTGAAGCCGGTAACTGAAGCCGGTAACTGAAGCCGGTAGCTGAAGCCGGCAGTGTAGCTGTTGTCACGGGCTGTCAGTCTGCCGCGATGGGATCTCGGGGATTTAGCGGCGATGTTGCTGTTGTCACGGGCTGTCAGTCAGCCGCGATGGGGGGATGGCAGCGGCTGAAGGGGGCGATATGTCAGTACGAGAATGGAGGATCGTAGGCGGGCGTGGCTGAATTGCGACGGGCGAGGCGATGGTCGGAGCGTTGCTCAACAACCGGAGCGGCCCCGTGATGTCGACGATGAAGTGGTCGCGGGGAGGACCGCGGCTCAGAGAGAGCGGCGACCCGAACAGCGATCAAGTGAAGCGACTGCGGAGGCGAGGCGTGTAAGGAGGAACGCCCAGCAAAGAGAGCGGCGCGCGCGTCAGCGGGGGTTGCAGGTCAGCGAAGCGAGTGAGGGCAGCGCCGCGGTTCCGGTGGGGGTACAGCTGGGCCCGCTGGCGCCGTTAATGGGCGCTATTCGCGAGCGTAGTGCTGTTGGTCAACAAAGAATAGATCCCCAGTCGAGCGAAGCAATTGCCGAGGTGAGACGTATAAGGAGGAACGCCCAGCAAAGAGAGCGGCGCGCTCGTCAGCGGGGGTTGCAGGTCAGCGAAGTGAGTGAGGGCAGCGCCGCGGTTCCGGTGGGAGTACAGCAGGGTCCGCTGACACCGTTGAGGGACGCTGATCGCGAGAGCGGTGCTGTAGAGCAACAAGTACTAGACCGCCAGCGCCAGGCACGGCGGGACCGGAGTGACCGTCGAAGGCTTCAGAATGACGAAACCTCGCGGGAATTGAGTGCTCGAATTCTTGATGCGCATTCGCTGACTAGCGACGAGTTGGAATGGCTGGCAAAAAGTCAGCATTATCTGCAGGACCCGCGTCTCGCGTTAGCGTACTATTATTGCTGTGGTGTTGATCCTGCGTCCTTTGTCTTTGGTGACGAGACGCTTTGCGGGGAAGATGGAGAAGCGACGCGGTCGCGAGTTTCGACGATGCTTGATGATTGTCCCGGTGCGGCGGACATTGCCGAATGCCAGCGATTGGTGGCAGCGAGCGCAGCCGAGGCGACTTCTATTTGGGCTTGTGCGGCGTGCGGGCGGATTTTGCTGCAGACCAATTCCGATGATGTATATTTTTCTTCGCTGTCTCAACTCGATTCCGTGCTCCTGTCTGATAGTGAGCGCGCGCTGTTGGTTGAAGAGATACCCGAGCCGGCGCTACGTCGTTACCGGCAGCTTTATTTTTTTGGCGATAGCATCTACTACTTGATTCCCGAGTTGGTGCGCGACCCCGAAAAAATCCCGCTCTGCAAGAAATGCCGCGCTGATCCGCGTACGAACGAATTCAGCGTCGCTGCAGGTCACGACTATGGCCGTATTGGTTTGCTCCCCTCTCTGACCGACGCCGCGCTGTGGTGTATCTCACCGGCTCGATGCTTTGGCCTCGAGATCTCGCTGTCGGGGAAGCATTCAAGAGGTCACGCGATTTGCTTTCCTACAAACGGACCATTTGAGCTTGCCCGGCAACTGCCCAGGGTAGATTCTGGAGGCGCGCCCCGCGTCACGTTCATCGGATCCCGCGAGCTGTGGCGCGTCCAGCGAAAGAGGTTTTCTACTATTTACGCAATTCCGCCGGATGACGTGTATACTTGGCTGACTGTATTGAGTGGAATCAACAACGTTTTTCGCGAGGAGGAGATTGAGGTCGTGGATACACCCAAGCGTAGAGAATTGCTGCGCGCGATGGCGTCGGATATCGAAGCTGGGACTCATGTTTCTGAATCTGCCGTCGTGGCTGTGATTGACGAAGAAGCCGGGGCCGACAGCAGCGACCTCGAGGCGTGTTCCTCCGATGCGGGCTGCGAGGTGGTTATTCGAGCGTCGGCTGTTCTGCCACACATTGAGCAAAGCGACCCTGGCGTTGTTCACGATGTGGTGAACGCTATGGCTTCCGCGGTGGGGGGACTACAAAATGAGCCGGGAAGTAACCCGCCGGTAATTCCCATTAAGTGTGGTCGATCGCCATTCGTGGAATGGGTCAACAATGCTAAGCTTTTAGCAAGCGTATTTCCCGACTTGTTTCTCGCTGGGTCACGTCCGCTTCCTTCCGGGCCGCTGCCTAAGCGCTATGTCGATCACTTTATGCATTATTGGGACGGTCGTTTCGAGAAGTCTGTGGCTTTCACTTCGATGCTGTTTAATCAGATGCAGCGTCACGCAGCTGTGCAGAAAGCTGCTCGTGTCGGTGTCACGCATGGTAAAACAATGAAGAAGTTTGGAGATCTGATCAGCACGCAGAAGTTTAAGGATGCTCTTGCTTTCGCTAAAGAGCAACCGGAGTCGAAGGAGGCGAAACGGCTTAACGCACTGCTACTAAGGCTGCTCTCTCTGGTTGGTGGTAGTGTCCCGTTCTCGCCTTTTGAGAGGGCGGCAACCCGGCCGAAACTCGGAGCGATGCGTTATCGCTACGGCGTTGCCTTGCATTGGGTGACTATTGCGCCACCGGAGCACGACGACCTGTTGCTCCACCGGATTGCAGCCTTGCGGAAAAAAACAGCGTGGAACGATTTGGATTGTGTTTTTTCCAGAAAAGAGTGCAAGTTTGAGGACTTCCCGCTCTCTCTTCGGGAAAGTGCAAGGGCTCGGTTGAAGATTTCCGCCCGATATCCTGCGCTGTCCGCTCAAGTATTCGAGAGGAGAGTCAAGTCCTTAACGCATGATATAATACGGTGCCGCGATTCTGGCTCGACGCGTGCAAGTAGAAATTATCTCGCTGCCGAGCGCGGCGTGTACGGGCGCTGCGCTGCTTTCAACGCGGTTGTTGAACCTCAGGCAGATGGCCGCTTGCACGCCCACATGACGGTTTATGCGTCGGCGCTGAGCCCCTGCCTATTGACTAGAGTGGCAAGTTGCGCTGAATTGTTGCCGCGCGCCAAGCGGTACTTGAGTGGGGTGTCCTGCACGACTATCTCCGAGAAAACGCGGGATTGGTGTGATATGTGGAAGGAGAATCATGGCGGGAGGCTACCGCGAGCTTTTGAAATTGCGGTTCCGAGCGCTGCGTCGGATTTTGCGGGGTTTACCGCCGCTGCTGAAAAGCGAGCGATTGCATCGAACGTCCATTCACATTCTGGTACTTGCCGAAAGGGTAAAAGGGGGCAGTATATCTGTCGGCTGTCTAGACCTGCGGGGGTCCACGAAGGAGATACTCAGCCACTTTGCATTCGCGTGGAGAAGCCGGGGGTGTTGGGTAAGCGTATACGCGCAGCTTTTATCGTGAATCCTGTTGATGGTGCAATAGCCAGAGCTCTCGACGCCAGGTTAACGTACCCTAACAAGAAGATTATGCGCCAGCGCCTTCATGGGGCTGTTGTGTGGGAGCAACATAGGCCCGCGAGGGACGCGATGTTTGTTGAGACGAACCTGGCGCTGGCGTGTTTGGCAAGTTCTCACACCAATTCGGCATTAATGAACGGGGAGGACGCGGGGGATATGGTGGAAGAGTACCAACAGGCGTACATGACCAAGGAACAAGGGGGGCTTAAGCATGCTACAGCGGTTATGTATACAGCGCTGACTGACATCCAGAGACATCCGAGTGTGGCTGAAGACAGCGGGACGAGTTTACGGAACGCTAAACACTTGTCCACCAGGACGGTGAACGCATTTACTGGAGGGAACGAGTGGTCGCATTCGCTGATGGCCTACGCGTTGAGTGGGTACCGTTCGTTTCTCTCTAGCGACCAATTTTGGTATGTCTTCCCGTACAAGCTTGTTCAAAGTGTAGCAGAGCTTCGCGCTGCAACGACGCCATCTCTCGCAGATGCCGAGAATGGTGATCCGGAGCAGACAGCCGCTGATGGGACGGGTGGAGTTGCCGTTGCCGATCCAATGCAGGAACATGATGACCGTTCCATCCCCGAGCAGCTTGCGTCGCTCGCGGCTTCGGCCGACGATAACAATGACCGCGCTTATTCGGCGCCCACGGAGGTGTCTGGTACAGGTGCTCGAATGTTTAAAATGGAGAATGGCGCCGTTCAATTCCTTACACAAGCTGAATCATATCAGCATCGCGGGGAAGCGTTTAAAGATTATTCGCCGTTGGAATTTGAAGTTATCGTGGATATACTTCCTCGTTGTGATCGCGGCCAGGGCATAATGGGGAAGGGCCGTCCTAGGCGCCAGGGGTTCGATCTCGCGATGGATCACCCGCTGCACACGGAGTATCAGGGATTTATACGCGCCAAGTTTAAAACCCCGATGCTTGGTGGAGCCCCGCCCCCCCCGATGCAAAAGAACGGCCAAGCTTCTCCTGCACTTAGTAAGTATTTGATCTGCTTGCTGACGCCTTGGGACGCCGAGGGACCCGTACACGAGCTAACTCCTGCCGGGCTGAGCCGCTTATGCAAGGCGTGGAACGCTGTCGGAGCCAGCTTTTTGGATCGGCAGCGGTATCGTTATCTTGATAACCTCCTAAAGAAGCATTGGCGGTCGACGCAAAACGAGCAAGCGTGTTCCGAGTGGAGAAGCAGGAACGCAGACTTCTGGAACGGCCTGGAGCCGCAGACTGCACAGGAGCTATCGTCGCTTAATTGTACTGGATCACCCCCAGACCGCGCCTCCGACCCACTTGGGTTGGATGACGTCGCCCAGTTGGCATCCGCCGCGGCGGCGAAAGATACGGTGGCGGCGGGCGCGGTCAGAGCGCTGAAAGCCGACTTCTGGGCGCTTGTTCCAGAACAAGTTGCAAGCGGACCGCCCGAGCCAACGCGACCTGCACCTGTTTTTAAGAGCCATCAAAGGGACGGCATAGATTTATCGCGGATGGCTCGGGCAGTACATAACATGAAGCCTCGCGGTGATCCGGTGCAAGGTACTGATGTTGAAGACGAGGAGCGGGGGTCCGCGTCTGGGCCATCGGGGTGTGCACCAACGACGGTCGATGACAGGGACCGGGATTTGTGTTCTCCTGATCAGCGGGTATTGTTTGACCGAGTTATTCAAAGCATCGATGGGAATGGTGGTCTTCGCCAAACGCTAACTCTTCTCCACGGTGGTGGGGGAACGGGTAAATCGGCTCTTATCCGGCGAATCACCAAAGCGCTAAGAAAAAACGGGATCAAGGCTGTGAATACGTGTCCGACCGGGGTCGGCGCGTCGCACTTAGAGAATGGGCAGACGTTTCACTCCGCGTTCAAGACTTTGCGGAAGAACGAGCTCAGCGCGAACAATTTGGCGCTTCTGAGACTCACGTTCACTGAGAGGGTGTGGCTTGTGGTCGTGGACGAAGTTTCAATGTTTAGCTCCGAGTTTTTGGTTCTTCTGGATGCCAGGTTGCGGTCTATCTACAGAAATGACTTTCCGTTCGGGGGCCGCTCTATCATTCTCTCTGGAGATTTTCTCCAATTAGAGGTAACGTTCAGGACTTCGCTCTGCAAGATGCTCTACCAAGACATAAGGTCGTCTGCGAACCTGAAAGCCCGCGCTCTGTTTCGCCGATTTGAAGCATGCTTTCTCACCTGCCAGCATCGAGCTGCAGATTGCCTGGTCCAGCAAGATATACTAGAAGCTTGTCGAGTTCTTCCAAGCGAATACCCGGCGGGTGCACGGTGGACTGCTGCGGAAAAGCGACGCTTCCAACCTTTCAACGATCTTGTGATCCAGACGGTCACCTCCGAGCTCGATATGGAGACCATCGCAAACGATCCAAGTTGGCTCGACGAAATGACAATTTTGGTGACGAGTAACTTTGACAAAGCCGTTCTGACCGGTTGTATGGCTCGCGTTTTCGCTAGACGGCAGCGGCGACTGTTGTTTCGGTGGCGCCGGGCCCTAAAAAAGGATGTTTCCTCCGAGCTGCAGTCGCTAATCTACGATGAGGATACCAATCCTGAGCTTTTTGGCTATTTTGCTGTCGGGGCCCCGGCCCAAGTGCTAGATAACAACAGCGGGAATGTTGGCTGGAGTGTTGCGAATGGGACGCCGTGCAAATTGCACTCGTTGGCGTGGCAAGATCCAGAGATGCAATCACGCGTCGACGACGCTATAGCGGCAGCTCGTATTTCACGGACGGAAGTTGTGGACTTGCCTTTTCCTCCCGACTTTATAAATGTCCAACTACTTGACGCTGCTGGAGAGTTGCTCATCGGGGACGAGTGGCCCGCTGAGAACAACCTTGAGACTGAAGAGGTGGAGCTGCCAGACGGGGTCAAATGCAAGAAGTCAGTGATAATTCCTGTCGGAGTTGTACGGAATCCGACCCGCAAGCCGACTGTGCAGCTTGGAATGGGGGTTTTGGCGAACTCGGTGGAAGTCGAGTTCGTTTTACACGCTGTGGATCTGGCGCAGGTGATGACGGTGTGGAAGGCGCAAGGTGCAACCTTGAAGAAGGTAGTTTTGAATCTCGAGCCGCTGAGGAGGACGGCTCCGAGTTGGGGCTTTGAGCACATCTACGTTGCCATTTCAAGGGTTACAGCTGTCCGAAATCTACGCTGCTTACCGCTAACGGGTGCGTTTAGAGAGCACCGTCTTCGGAATCTTCGTCCCAATATTTACACGACGCGATGGAGAATGGATAACCAGCGCTCCGTTTGATTAACGACGAGTGTGAAGCGGGGCAAACGCGTAACATCAATGGATGACATGGAGTTTGCTCGGTGGGAGAGGTTCGGCTTCATATTTTTGGTCACAGGTGAGTGGACTTTTAACACGAGCAGCTCGAGCACTTACACGATTCGATATTGAAGTCCGAGCCGTAGTCAAACGTTATTTCTTCGCCTTCACCAATGTCTCGCAGCGCCATAATGCCGATTCGGTACATACCGTTGACCGTCCACTCTTCTGCTATGCAGTTTGGCGAGCAACTATGGTTGAAATAGCGGGATTCGTTCCCGAACAGCTGAGCGTCAACGAATCGCTTGTTCCCGTATTCCATTATATACAAGGGCGGGCTTTGCGCGTCACGGCGCTTTTTTTCTTCTCCATCGATGATCTCGCCGACATATTCTCGGACAAGAACGCCGTTCGGAATTTTTTCCGCCGCGAAGCCGCCAAGGCCCTTGCCTGAAGCAACTCGGACTTCCAACTCAGCAGCCTTGCTTTCGTGTAAATGCCAGGGCCGGTTGTCGCAAGAGGCAAGCTTGCAAGTGCTTGCATCGCACTCGATCCGCCGTCGGCGATTGAGGCACGTTTCTCCGCAGTCGTGCAGGCAATTGCACGTCTCGGTGTTCCACTCACTTTTGTCTAGGTTCCCAATGTTTCGGCCAGTTGCCGTGCACGCAACAACCTCTGGTTCCGCGTCGGGCGGCCCTGTACACGCGGGGAAATAGTCAGTCAGCGTCGTCTGCTTGAGTCGCCTGCCCGCCCCAAGAGCGCGCTGCATGCTTGTTTGTCGCCGCTTCGGGTGCGTGCGCTGAGGTCACATTGGCTCCATCAAGCTTCATCGGACTTTTCGTTACATCTTCCCCTGTCTTCTTCTTTCTGTCTCGCTGCCAGCGCCAAGAACCTGATTATCTGTCTTCTCCTTTCTGTCTCACTATGGGCTCCTAGACCATCAATCTGCCGCGCGCGGAAGCTGCTGTCGCCATATTACCATTTACTTTTCGCTGGTCAACTATGCAAGCCCCGCCTCCGCGTCAAGGTAAGAAACAACATGTTTCGGTGTTCAGCCTCGGATTTTTAATTTCTACCCGTACCGTGTCCAGTTGTCACTGTCCCGCTCTTGGTTTCCGCCCGTGTTGTATGTGCTGCCGACGATCGACTTGCTGGCATGCAGCATGTGCCACAGCTGATCAGCGATTTCCTCGATCGTTCAATGTTCTGGTCGCTTGAAAACGCTAGTCGTCGCGTGCTGCCGTTTCTGCTCCACCGACTGGCGCAGCGCGAGCCTTCCGTCCAGTATGTTGACGCGCAGTGCGACCAATGTCACGCGTTTGCTGCCTGCGATGGCCGTATCGCCGAAATGATCACTCTCGACGCGCTTTTCCCGCATCTAATCATCAGTGAAGCGGTTGCCGCAGCGGCGAGCAGCGGGCAGCTCGCGGTATTAACCTGGCTCTATTCGCGCCGCGCGCCTGTGTGCTGGAGACCTGACATTGCTCAGCTTGGCGTTGCGAGTGGCGTGCTAAGTGTCGCTCGTTTTCTTCTTGAGCGCTTTCCTGTGACCAGTTTGGAAGCCGTGCACAATATGTTACTGATCTCGGTGGCGCGGGGATTTGACGACATTATCGCTATTATATGGCCTCAATTTGTGCAGCTGAACCCGTCCGAAAACGATTTGACTGGTTTGCTCTCCCGAACAACCAAAACAGCGGCCCGCAAGATGCTGCGAGACCCTTCGGTGATATCGCCTGCGATTTCGATTGATACGGCAGCGCGCCGCGGCGACTTGCCGTTCGTACTGTGGGCGCACACTCGACATCCTGTTGCGACCGTCAAGGCTATGGATTCTGCTGCGACGCATGGGCATCTCGCGATGGTCCGCTGGTTGCATCACAATCGCTTGGAAGGATGCACAACCGAAGCTATAGACGGAGCCTCGGCGCACGGCCATTTCGAGGTTGTGCGTTGGCTTTACGAAAACCGCTCTGAGGGTTGCACGGACCAGGCCTTGTTTGCGGCCGCGTTTCGGGGCCATCTTGACATCGCAGCGTGGCTTTTTGAAAAGGAGCTTGGAACATTCCCGCCGAATACGTTCGACCACGTGTGTGCCAATGGACACTTGGAGGTAGCCAAATGGTTAACGGCGAATCGCCTCGGGGGTGGAAGCGTCAACGCGATGGACTGGGCAGCAGCACAAAATCATCTCAGTGTGGTCGAATGGCTTCACGCGGGTCGCCCAGAAGGCTGCACCACGGCAGCGGTGGATGCTGCCGCGTGTCACGGCCACCTCGATGTTGTTCGCTTCCTGCTCGAGCACCGTTCTGAGGGGTGCACAACCGATGCTTTCGACCATGCGGCTGGTAACGGGCACTTCCATGTTCTCCGTTGGCTGGATACTTCAAACTCCATGGTTGGGTTCACCACGGCGGCGATGGATAACGCCGCGGCAATCGGCCGACTCGACATCATACAGTGGTTACACGCTCATCAAAGCGCGGTTGGATGTACAACCGCTGCAATGGATAACGCGGCCTCGCGTGGCAAAATTGCCATCGTTGAATGGCTTCATCTTCACCGCGCCGAAGGCGGTACATCTCGTGGCGTCGATCGAGCGGCTATGAATGGGCACAAAAACGTTGTTGCCTTTTTTTTTAGATACCGGCGCGAGCGAGTGTCTGAGGCGGCTTTTCGTGTTTGCGTGAGACGCGGGGACCTTCATACGGCGCGGTGGATTGCAGCTCTCTTCGGTGACGCCGCGGATATGGAAATAGTCATCGAATACGCGCCTTCCAAAGGGTGGACGAACGCCATTTTGACGGCCGCATTTTCACTCGGCCACCCCGACTAGTTGCCGGAACTTAGCTCAAACCGTTTGCTCCTGCCGACTGCATGTGTGGATTTCGTTAGCCAAACGAGGCGCATTTGGGGATGCTTCAGCAATACAGCACTTTTTTATTCCTTTCCTCGACCTTTCATTTCTTCTCAGTGGGGGACACGCCTCCCAAGCTTGTACATATACATGCTAGCGTGTGCATGTATAAGCGATCTGACGCCGGTTTCGATGGCCCCGGCGTCCTAATTGTAATTTACCACATAAGATCACGGGAGTCCTTATCTATCGCGCTCGTTTCCTGGCAAATTCGGTCTGGACCAACGGTTCAACCCATCAATCTGAGGTAAACTCCAGCTAATTGCCGTTGGTCTCCAAGTTTCAAGTTACTACCTCTCAATCTGCCCCACCGCGAGGGTTTGCTCCAGTCCTCACTTCGCTTTTTCCCCCCCATCGCGCTTCGAGATGGCTACTACTCGCGCTGATCGCGACCCCCTCCGTGAAACCGAGTCGAGCGGCTGCGACTCCGGCCTCTCGGCTACTTCGACGCCAGCCACACTTGGAATCTCGAGTCCCCGTGGTCTTCCCGGCGGGAGTACCGCGGGCTGCACTGCCTCGTCGGCATCAAAGTGCGAAGGGCTCATCGATCGCGACCCCCCGCTCGAATCCAAGCTATGCGCCGAAGCCACCAGCCCGCGCGCCACGCGCCCTCCATTTCACGAGCTCCCTCCCGGCCTCGACTCTGGCGGTCTTCCCGACGGGAGTTCTGTAAGCTACACTGCTTCGTCGGTGTCAAAGTGCGCAGGGACCATTAATCGCGACGCCCCTCTCGAATCCAAGTTATGTGCCGCAGACGTTGGCGCTGTACTCCACGAACTGGCTTTCGACTTCACCCCTGGCGCCGCGCCTGCTACTAATCCCGACGAAGGAGTTTCCACCACTGCCGTTGCCGTTGCACTTACTGCAGAAGAAGCCGATGGTGGCGCGGCTTCTGATCAGGCTGCGCACACCGCCGCGCCCGCTCTACCTACTCCATCAGTGCCCGCTGCACACTTTCGTATCGGAGACTTGAAGCCAAGCACGCCGTCGCCCTGGGCTATCGTGGCGTGTGTTATTGCGAGGAATCCTGTTCGCGCATGGAAAAACTGGCAGACCGCCGGAACTCTGCAAGACATATACGTTGCAGACACGCTTCGTGGGTGCACCCGGATTACTCTGTTCAACGACGCCGTCACTGCCTATCGTGACATCGTTGTCCCGGGGAAAACCTGCTACTTCTCTGGAGGGCGCCTAAAGAAGGCTTTCTCTTCGGAGAAGGCCGTCGAAATCTCGTTCGGACCGGGCTCCGACATACACCGCGTGCCCGATCTTACCGTCGCCCCCCACATCTTGACTGTTCGTCTTGCTGATATCGCCGCGCTACCAGACGCATCTGTCGTGACTACGATTACCGTTGTGCATGGCGTGGGGGCGCTGAAGCGGCTGGCCACAAAGCGCGGGAAAGCAACCGAGAAACGAGAGCTCCTTCTGGTGGACGATTCGGATTTTCAAATGGTCTGCACTACGTGGGGCCAACTCGCTCGCGATTCCGGCGACTTTTCCAAGGGTATCGTTGTCGTCCTCAAAGATGGCATCCTCTCCTCTTACAACAACCTTCGTTCTGCTTCTATCGGCATCCAGTCTGACATCATGCACGATCCTGCTCTCTCGCGCGCTGCCCAACTCCGTGACTGGTACACCCATTTGGCGCCCGACCACTCTTTCACGCCTCTCGCCTCCACTTGAGGGCTCTAACCACTTCTGCTGACGGTCGCGCCCGCTACTTTTAACAATACATTCTTCGTTTCCGTTGCTATCCCAGCCTATGCTACGAGCCCTAGTCAACGGGAATGGGCTCTAAATGAGCGGAAGACGCCCCTCTTCATCGTGAGGTGCTTAAATCCCGATTCGTACTTAGGTTCATTAGTAATTTTATGTTTGACGCAGTCTCAAATTCAAGACGGAAGCCATGGCCGCCGTCGCCTCTGAGCGGCTCCACTCGACGGTGCGGCTGAACCAGTTCACGCTGCAGTTCGAGGACGC
>JAABLL010000811.1:0-11632 GCA_012295475.1 Phytophthora gonapodyides | reverse complement strand
GACCATTCTCGTAGGATTCCTTTTTTTAGATAATTGAGTTAGGTCAGCCGTCCGATATGTCGCCCGTCCTGCCTTAATACACTATTTTAGATGACGAAGTTAGTTCAAACCTTCCACCTGTCACAACCATTCGTGCGAGAAAATAGAGAGCACGCACTATCCTTTTAAAATATTGACGCAAATGCCGAAGACTCGTGCACAGGTTGGTGATAACATGGCCGGTAACGTCGGGTCTCGCGAAGGCAACATGGCACACAATCGAAGACTTAAAATTTCCAGACAGTGACGGTACTCCAGACAAGTCACTTACTGTTAGATCGAGTGCCAATAATGAAGAGCACAAGGACGATAGTGGCGCTTGTCGGCTGGCTATGGCCTTTGGTGTATCTGCCACAAACAGCGACGTCCAAGAGGTAGATGCGAACGGTGAGCAAACGCAAGGACGTCTCGGAAGCAAAGCTTCCTGGAGCATACCATCCGATTTGGACTCGACTGGGACTCAGCTGTTCGAGTTGTAGCTGACGCCCATACCAGTTCTAACGCGCTCCTTTGTTCGTGACAGCTCGCCAAGTGCTGATGGTGTTCCTCGCGCTGATGTGGTGATCCACGGTTGTCGACAGGGAATGATCTTGGATGTCGAGGCCACGGCGTGTAACGAGATGGCGCCAACATCCACGCGAAGCGTCGAAAAGTCGAAAAGTTGTCGAGCGTTGGAAGTGCTCCCGATGGTGCTGCAGTGAACCACAGTATCAGTCTGGGTCAGCTAGAAGACGAACTGTGTTCTGCTGGTGGCACTGGTTGGTGGTAACGGTATCGAAGTTGGCCCGCATTCATTATCGTGGCTGGATGATTATCAGGCGTGGATGAAGGGCCATAAAAGTGAAGGAATAAAAAGAGACCCGTTTGACGTTTCTGGACTTACATCACATCCTGTTCATTTGGGTTATATGTGGTCACAGTACTTCAGCGACATCTTCTTTCATAGACGCTTTACATTGCGCACAAGAAAAAAAATACGATTCACTAGTGCGTTTAAGCTCTGACGCACTAGCTGAATCTTGGAATAGTTTCGTGTCAGCAATGCTTGAATCGCGGACTGAGTGGTTTCGAGGCTCCACTCGCCTCAAGATGCCTTTCAACAGTACAACGTGGACGCTGCCAAGATAGCGATTCACGAACGCGCCTTACGAAACAATTTTCGGTGCTGCGTACAGTGGAAACAACGGTGTCATATGTGCTACCGTGCGTTGCACCCGAGACGAGCAACGCACGAGGAGGCAAACGGCAAGATTTCAGAGGGTCTACTTCAAATGATTAAGTACTTCAATAGGCGTTGGACCGAGCACCACGAAGAGAGCAGCGACGGTGGACTTCAAGGGCAAGGTGCTGAGTTCGACTTATACGATGAAGACGGTTTGACTTGGCTAAGGTCTACAGGGTCCGCTTGCACCTGAAAACGAGTGTGAAAGTGATGGGGAAGGAAGACACTGATTTCCCCGCCGAGGTAGAAGACGTCAAGGGGAGTTTGGAGGAGATTAGTCAACTCATTAGTGTAGCCAGCATTCCAAATCGTCAACGACTGTCGTGAGATAGCCCCACTTTGCAGCTTTGTGTTGGCCAACGATTGCGATACTGAGGTAGTAGCCTTTACTTGATCAATTCCACTTATGCATTCTTCGGTGCATACAACCCCTTCATTTCTTGCCACTATGGAGCGAACTTCGACGTTATGATGACGGCTATCGTGCCCTGGTACGCTGATGACTACCCCCGTACCACAGTGCGCTTGCACTGTGATCAGCCCGTGAGCGCGGGGCGCATAGTCCGATACCTAATCCGTTGATACTTAAAGAGCACTTCAAGAAAATCACGGTACTCGGATTGCCCATTTGTAACATAGTACCTACAGTGATTTGCAGCAGCGTCCTGTTATGTGCACGTAACTTGATATTTGTATGTCGAGACGATTACGGATTGTACCGTTTATGAGTTGTTATAAGAGATAGGAGTTTCATGGTTGAACCTGTGTAAAAGGGTTAACATAGATGAACGACTATAGTAGACTACATCCCAACAACAACGTAAGCAGCTTCATGCTCTCTTTGGCTGAGTTAATCGACGGTGTGGATCATATACACGTTAGACCACCCGGCAGGCCCTCTACTCATTTGACATCTAAGCGGAAGGAAGAGTCGAAGGGTCTGCAGCCCCAAACCGCGGGTTCAAAATGCACCGCATTTTGTGAAATATGTCGTTGGGGGCAGAATGCCACGGTCATTCGCGAAAGGGTTAACGTAGATATCTAACTTGGTTGCTTTCATGTCATGTGACTAAACGGTCTCATTCTCGCTTTCACCATCCGTCACGATCAAAGAAGTCTGCACAAACTTCTTCAAACAGGTGCTTGACGAGCACGACGAGCCCACATAGTACTTTCGCTGTCCGTGTGGCACCGTGATGAAGCCAGGTCTGAAGACTCGATTCTCCAGCCTATTCAACCATGTGCTGCACGCCGACTACATCATCATCATAACGAGCAGCGGGTTCAACTCTGGTAAACTAGCGACTTTTATCAACCAGAATATCTGGACCGTGTACTGCTGGTTGGACTTCGTCACGGAGTGCAACTTTTATGTTCTGCTAAAATCGAACTGTTGAAAAGTACACCATCATGAAGCGAATTTCCACTGTTGAAGAACGTCGCAAAGGAGAGCGAAACCTTAAACGGTGACCTCCTCTCTGCCCAGTTTGGTATCGTCATGGACGGAGCATTCAATCTTTCGGAACATTACAAGGCAGGCTTCGCTGTAATCGAGCTCTATCGGCGCTAAAAAGGTTCTGCTTGAGATGGGTCTTCAGCATCTCCGTCTACAAGCGGGACACACGCCGATGAGCCATGCTGTTTGTCTCAAGGGTATCCTGCCTTTTGTTCGACATCAAATCAGCGGGATCGCTTATCTCGTCGCAGACAATTGCTCCGTCAACACGAGCTGCCCCAATCTGCTCCAATCATTGGTCTGACTTTGACGATGAACCTGTTCCTGTCTGACTATGAGCCACAAGTGGCGATGTCTCAACAACGCTGCCCGTTCTTGGGAAGTTCCGATGCATTTTGATTTTTAGATTTTGGTTTCTTAAACTATTTTCCAGCAAAACGACCAACTTATCTCCTGTGCTTCTCCAAGCGTTATTCCAGTCACTGTTGCGCTTCTTCCGCTTATAAAGCACTTGTAGTACGCGTATACAGGATGTCATTAGCTCCCGAGCACTTGGTTGTTCCTCACTTCCTTCCAAGACCGCTGCTGCCGCCTTTGACAGCGCTTGTAGACTGCGCGCCGCAGGCCCTGAAAAAAGAATACCGATTCGGTTATTATTGTATTGCTCAACTAGAATATTTTATTATTAGGTGCGCACAAAGACAATAAAATGTGATATTGTCTCAATAATACCAGTACAATCCCGGTTTTGAAACATTTTGTGCCAGCTTTAGCCAGTGCCAGTCAACACAACGAGTGGTGAGCAGCGGAGAATGCAGTCGTTGGCACACGGACAATCCCATTTGGAGCAACTATGATCGGCACGGGTCCTCATTTCAAAACACAACGAGGTGGCCCCAAATCGTGAAATCTGCGCGCTTTTCTTCAAGACCAAGGACCAAGGCGCGTTCCGGTGTCAGCTGTGTGGTGTTCCCGGAAGCAACAACCCGGATCCGGCTACAGCAACCTCATGTCCTACCCACCCAGACTTCCAGGAGACGTACAACCCCTCGGTGACGAGAGAAGTTCCGCTCACGAGCTTTGGCTTTGTCGCTGAGAAGACGCTGCAGCGGTTTCAATGGCTGCAGCGGGTCGTCGAGCGGAATATGCCGTTGTCCGAGGTGGATGGCCCGCTTATGCGCTCCATGTCCTGCTGGAAATCAGTCTCGTCAAATATAATAAAGCGAGACCTGCAGCGGTGCTCTACTAAGGTGGACAGCTTGATCGAGGTCTAGATGGAAGAGAGTTTTGGCCTCATGTGGGACGGCTGGTCACATGCGTCGGTCCACTCCATGGCTATCTACTCTATATGCAACATCGATAGCAAGCGAGCGGCTTCTGTCGCTCTCACCACTGGACGACGGTTCTCAAGACGCCGAGATGCACATCAAGATGTTCAAGTGCGTCTTGTCGTTCTACAACAAGAACAATTCGACGGTCGCGTTCCTGGTTGCTGACAAGCGCATCCAGGATGCTATTAGGCAGATTAAGAGTTCATTCCAACTGGTGCGATGCACAAGAAGGTTGTTGGACTTCTGAAGCACCTCCATAAGCTGGATAATGTATGCAAGGTACTCCAGGACGTAGAAAACCACGATGGCCGATGTTCGTGTCCTGTTTGACCAAGTGGTCGACGACTACCCAGTCATGGCCAACCATCTGCGGCCAACCACCTGCAGTCTCTGATTTTTGAAGGCGCTCTCGTGAAGGTTATCATGGAATCTCACTGCATCGGAGGCTCGCTCGATGTACCGGTTTGAGGTGGAGCAGGATACGTGCGGAAGCAAGAGGAAGGAGAGATCATCGGACAGTTACGCAACAGAAATTCTCAAATGACGCTGGGGCACATCGGTCATCTATATTGAGCTAGCGAAGATGTTGCCTCCTACCTATAACATGGTGGAGCACCTCGTCTCGCAATGCAAGATAATTTTGCCCCCCCCCAACGTGCGTGCTTGTTGCCCGCCAACTTCAAATACTTGCAAAATTTCAGCTACACGTGCGATCCCAATCGTGGCATTACAACCTGACCTCCTAGTTGTTTCCGCGGTCACAGACGGTTAGCCTACTACGCAGATTCACACCAGCCAATATGTAATTACCGTCATTTCCTTGTCATAAGGTCACACCCAAATAAACATTGGTGCCGCAAGGTGTAGGGTTCAAATTGAAGTGCTCCAAACTGAAATGCTTCGTACTTAAACGAATATTACTTAAACTGAGCTCAGGTTTTCCACGTCCGAGGGTCGCTGCGACGAGCTGCAGAGCTCCGGCGGATGTACGGGGCCATGTCGCTCGGACGCTGCTAGTTGAGGTCGCTGGAGCGTACGGTCGACGAGCCGCTGCCGTACGAGCCGTTCTCGCCGTAGGTTCCGTGCGAGCCACGCGAGCTGCGCGCCGCAGCGGCCGCGCCGTAAGCCTGGAAGCAGACACACCGCCAGCCGTTTGGTCTCTGTCGGGGTTTAACCCTAGGAACCTTGTGGTACGTTAGTTTGGCCGCTCATGTGTTGACGTGAACACGTGCCCAGTAGGCTCGGATAGAAAATTTATCTGTTGCCCACCTAGACCCGGCAAATCTGGAGACAATCTGTTGCCGGCCCCGGACTATCTGTTGCAAAGAGTAGGGGAACGAACAACAGATCTCCCTTACTGAAACGTGGCAACAGCAATATCGTAAGAAGAAATTAGGTATTCTGGTTCAATGCATTGGTTATGCAAATGTTGAATGCTTCATATTCAAGCTTCCCGATAGCACTAAGAAGCGGGTAACGTCGTGACTGGCTCGATGCTGGACTATGTCGTCTATCGATATATGACCCGGGAAAAAGGAACCGTTTGCTCATGTGGATCTGGATTGTATGGAGACATGGAGAGGGCCCGATATACCCGAAAGGCTAAACGGCGGCATCATTTGGTCCAAGGGATCATCGAGCAGTTTGACTGAACATCAAAGTCGTATGTCTTGCTCCCAGTATCGGGTCGAGACCACTACAGTTTTCTTGTCATTGAAAACGCCATGCAGTCCAAGCCCACAAAAGTGCATCACATGAACTCGATGCGAAAGGCTCACGACTCCGGTTACGCACTTGTTGTTCTGCGTTGGTTCCTAACTGAAGTGCAAAAGGAAGAACGCTCAGGATCGCAAGTTGGATTAGAGTGGACATCCTTCTATCACTACACCAAGCCGCAGCAAACAAATGTAACGGACTGTGGGCTGTACGTTCTGCATTACATGGAAAAAAATCTCCAAGCGCATATCTGAGGACAAGCCAGAGTCGATCGAGGAGATGA
This sequence comes from Phytophthora gonapodyides, assembly GCA_012295475.1. NCBI lineage: Eukaryota > Oomycota > Peronosporomycetes > Peronosporales > Peronosporaceae > Phytophthora > Phytophthora gonapodyides. Next base: position 5,585 of record JAABLL010000811.1, on the reverse strand, counting down.
TGGAGGATCTCACTTCCGATGGATTCGGTGTTGTGAAGGCAGCAACGTACCGATCACAACTCTACAACAAAATATCCTCTAACTAAGCAGAAAGTGACATGCAATACAAACATTTTCTGAAGTTTTCAATGAGAGTTCGCCACTGGGGAATCTACCTCAAAGTCACACTGCGGTATCTACCGCAAAGTCGCACTGCGGTACCTAAATAGTTCTAGGAACCTCTGTATCACAGTAATTCATGCATGGTTTATCTTCACAAATCGACAGACAACATGCACTGTCGACGCTCATGATAAATATGTTTAAACTTCTATAATATATATTTTCACGATAGCTTTTTGTATGATTTTGCGCATCACCTTCGGGGATCATATTTTTGAACTCTAAAAATACATTCTCACGCGGTGGTTTCGTATCTGGTCGAGGAGAAGTGTTGCTGCCTGCCAATGCATTTGGTGTAGCTGTGCTGCAGTATGCGTGACACATCGGACGACGACAGTGTTACAGGCGACATCGAGTATTTCCCTGACAGCGACGATGAAGAAGATATCGATGGAGATGAGTGGCAGCACCTTTATTTTGGTGAAGATGACGATGGCGACTCCGCCGGGACGACTCCAAGTGCACGACAATGTTCTGCAAAATACACAAGCGTGGGTGTTTATGACTCCGAGGCGGAAGCGAAGGTTGCGCTCGATCTACTGAACAACTCGGACCACACGTACAACACTATATACATATCTTTAAATGACACCGCAAAAGAGTATCGTTGCCGGTCTCATGAGAAGTGCCTTCATCGACTGAAGATTGCGATGCAGAGCCTTGGTGAAGGGGTGAAGCGATACGAGCTGTCATAGAAAGGCGATCACGTAGGTGAAGACGTGCAACGAGAAAAGCACGGGCGTGTTTGGTTGCCCCCCCCCCCTTGTATTTTGTTCGCGCCGTTCATGGACATTATAATCCATGGCGCCAACAAAATACAACGGCTAAACAGGGTATCCCTACCTGAGTAAAAATGACTAACCATCAAGCTGCGCATATCAAACGAATGGAAGAGCTCTAGAGCAGCTCTTTGCAATTGTTTATCTAGTCAGGATATAATTTGAGTTTATGATCGCGGTAGGTATATTGTGAGATGGATCAGTGACCTTCATCGAAGTGGGTCATGCGGACCATAATGCACTACGGGTGCATGATACAGGGTACGACACGGGTCGTACCCCTCGGTTGCTTTGAGAAAGCCTCTCTGCAAGCATCTTGCATTTGTTTGTGTTTGCAGCACAGGCTGCCGCAGAGATACTGCAACGTCAGTATAGATCTTAGTTTGAATACACATCAACCTTGAGACGGAGACGGCAGTGCGAGCGTCGAGCTCACGAGAGCTCACTTCCGATTCTAGTGCCTCGAGCACAAGCCGTCTCCTCTCCAAGGCCGCGGTCATTTGCCTCCGCCAGCGCTCTTCCTCCCTAAACTACTTCCATGGTTGCCACCACGCGCAGTCGCAGCCATTTGCCTGCAGACGCAAGCTCTCAAGTTATCGGCCCAAACGTGACGCTGGCAGCGCTCGAGACCAACGATCAAGACCACGAGCCGTCGTCTAGTACTGGTGCGGTGGGCAAGGACGGCTCCACAATCGGCGAGGCAGTCGCCCGATGAAGGGTCTACTACGGTCGAAGATGACCGCACGACACGTCCGCTGTTGGCAAACAGCCAACGCACGAGTACCCTAGACGATGGCCGAGCCACCGTTGCGACTGGAGTCTCCGCTGTGCAGACGCACGCTGTGGAAGTGGCTCGGGGTGGAACCCTGGCCGCTGAAGCAGCAGCCAGTACGCCACTGATCTTCAATGGGCTCAGTCGGGACGATGCCCCAGTGCACCCGGAGCCTAATAGTGTGCTGGTTCCTACCGCTACGTCACCTCCTTACGATGCATCCGCCCTCGCGAATCTAGAAGGCGCTATGGCTACGGCATGCGATACGCTCGGAACTCGCCGGCTTCTAACAATGCTCCTGGATCAAGTGGAGAACCGACAAACTTCTGCCAGAATAATGGGACTTTTCCTGCTGCTGGCATCAATAGTTCCGGACTTCATGATGGCTCGAACAGTGGCGATGCGCGTCGAACGACGCACGCAAGTGTGGGTGCCAGAGATGCGACAACTGGCTCTGTCCGCACAGCCTCTCAGAACTGAATTAACGCTCAAGTCGTCACGACCAATGGAAGCGACCCGCCGCCATCGCCCTCTTCTTCGGACGACTCAGGACCGAGCAGCCCCGAGAACGCAACAACGCTGAACATCGCAGGACTGTGCCACGAACGGAAACGAGCGAGTCGCGACGTTCTCTTATGGCTGCGAAGAATGGTGCCATGCTGAGTAGAGAGATCAACGTCATGGAGCTTGATGGTCACAAGAAGTATGACGCGTGGAAGCAAGATCTGCGTCTGAAGCTGAACGAGTGGGATCTGATGGACTTTCTGAATGGCGATGTGCTGCTTGATGAAGCTCGGGCTGCCATCGATCCAGAATATGCCTTCCTGTTTGGCGAACGAAGAACGAAAAGCTTTTCTGCCTTGGCGCTGTCGCTAAGTACGAAGCTCCGTGAAGAGTTCAAGGGATCAATCGAGACGCAGGACCCAGCGGTGCTGTTCAGCGCGCTGAAGGCGCACTTCGAAAGAGGGAAAGAGAACCCAATCTACCTGAAGAGGGAGTTCTACTCGAAGCAGTAAATCGACGGTCTTCGCGCCATCCAGCGCCGAATCGCTGAGTCAGGGGACGCTATCACGGAGAATGAGCTCGCCCGCACCATCGTATCTAACTGTGTGGACGTCTTCCCTGCGGTGGCTATTAAGCATACGGAATGGGCCAAAGTCAACACTGGCGTCGACCTAGCCGTGCAGCAGGCTGTCATCCAACTAGAGACTGCAGATCAAGCGCAGCAAGAGGTCTCTCGCAGCAGTGGTGCTGGCCAGTCAAACTGTCAAGGTCTACAAGCTGAGCGAAAAGTGACAGCAATTACCAGCCAATTGGGCGGGGGTAACAAGAAGCGTGGTACACGCGGCAAGTTGCCCAAGAACTCCAAGAAGCCGCGCTTCACAGCCTGGTCCGGCTAACCGCTGCTTTAATTGTAACAGCAGCGAGCACTGGTACTGTAAATGCCCGGAGGAACTTACGCCTGAAGTTCAGCAGAAGAAGGAGGCATGGATGAAGCACAAGAACAAGCAGTCTGCCAATATGCCCTCTTCGATAGTGCATACAGTTCTTCTCGGCGCTACCTCTGGGTGCTCAACCAGACGTGCGATGGAGGCTGATCAGCTTGACGTGGCAACGTTACACCTGTCTCAAGCGGCAGTGGAAGATGGCAGTGGTGGTGTTTGCGGAAGTTTGTCGAGTTCGCTGCCTGGGCCGCAGTACGTGATGTCACATGTAAGTGACCCTGGACAGGATCCGCTCTCACCTGACGAGGTAGAGTGGATGCTTGACGGCGGTTCCCAGCGAAACGTGACGGGTGATCTCTCTCTCTCTTTGCGCGCCTGAGCGAGTGCCCAACTGAACCTACCTTGATATTTGGTAACGGAAGCAGCGAAACGACGTGGATTCAAGGCTCCTTGCTAATACAAGTGTTGAACAAGCTCACCAATCAAGTGGAGACTCGGTTCCTAAATGACATTGCGTACTCGCCAAACGCCACTGTGAACATCATCTCCCAAGGCTACATGCAGCTTAAAGGTGGTTTTCATCTCTCCACATCAGCTGACAGTCGGACAGCGTGGCTTACCAAGTCATCACTCAAGCTGGAGTTCAAGATGCGAGATGGTATCTACTATATGCGTGTGCCGCGCACGACGAAGTTCGTGATGAATCTGATGTCCCGCCCGACGTCCATTTGTACTCCTGGTTTGCAGACACTGCACATTCGCATGGGTCATGTTAAAAAGGAAGTGCTGTGCAAGCTTCTCGATCAGAACGCTAATTTGGGGATCAAGCTATCGAAGGATGAAGTGCGATCAAGTACGTGCGTTCCCTGCTCGGAAGCTAATATGCGGCGGATGACTTGCAAGCGTAACCCTCGCAGACTTTCGATCCCGTTGGCAAATCTGTATGTGGATGTCTGCTCAGTTGGCGACCGAACCGCAAGCGGAGAGATGATGTTCCTTCTTATCGTAGATGAAGCCACTCGATTTAAGTGGGCATTTCTACTGAGATTGAAAGGAGAGGCTGCAGAACACGTGATGACTCTGGTGAAGCGACTGCAGACACAGTTCAAGCAATGGCCTATCGAATTGCTCCATGGCGACCAAGGTGGAGAATGTTTTGGAAACCAGCTAGATGAATTTTGCCGTAAGGAAGGCATCGAGGCGCAGTTCACGAGCGGGTACTCACCTCAAGAGAACAGTATCGTCGAGCGAGCCAACGGAATAGTGGTGGCGCGCTTCCGGACGCTGCTCAGAGCAGCGATGTTGACAAACCTCTTGTGGGGGGAGGCCATGCACCGTTCGGTATTCACGCTTAATCGAACACCTACAAAGGTGCTCGGTTTCAAGACGCCTTACGAGCTGCGGAACGGTGCTCCGCCGGATCGCTCTCTGCTTCGGACATGGGGCTGCATCACAGGTTCGAATCCCGCCCAAAACTCGCCCGACTAAGGCGAAACTCGAGACCCGCATTGAGATGTCCCTCCTGCTTGGTTACGGAACCAACACGAAAGGCTACAAGATGATGAGTCTTCGCTCAGGACGTGTTCGAACTTGTCGGCTGGAAAACGCTCTGTTTCACGAAGGGTTTACGCGTGAGTCTGAGCTCGTCTCTCACTTGGTGGAGAACACGTATCTTCATGGAGATCACACGCTACCTGTGGACTTGCCTATCATTCACATCAAGTCTGATATGGAGTCGTATGCAGTTGATGACGAGAAGGATCCCCCCCCCCCTTGGTGAGAATGCAGAGCCGGTGAAAATTGCGCCGAAACGCAGTGATGACCAATTGCCTTCGACGAGTGGGAGTATTGTGCGCGAGGATGCGGTTGATGTCACCAGTGTCAGCGAAGCCGTTGCTGAGGATAGTCATGACCGGCAAAAGAAGCAAAAACGAAAGCCGGGCTTAATGCCATATCAACAAGCCACTGACGCGGCCAGCGATAGCAACCGTGCTGAATTTCAGCCTACTTCAACGTCTGCTGATCCCGAACGACGTCGCCGTCGGCCTAATGTGCTACTCCGAGACTACGTCGTGAATAACGTGCTTGAACTCCCGGAAGAGGTCGCGATTCCGGCAAGCTACAAGCAGGTGCGTGCTTCACCTCAATGGCCGCAGTGGCGCGCTGCAATGGAAGATGAACTGGAGTCATTGCGGCACCACTGGACCTGGCAGCTGGTACGGCGAGAGTCGACGCGCGGTGCTTCTGTCATCACATGCCGTTGGGTGTACGACCTGAAGCGCGATCAGCGCGGGCGCATCAAGCGCTACAAGACGAGGCAGGTCATTCATGGATTTAAACAGGCGTTTGTGGTCAACTTCCAGGAGACCTACGCGCCGGTTGTGAGATTTGAGTCAATCCGTGCAGCTATTTACTACGCTGTCCAGC
>JAABLL010000810.1:0-11636 GCA_012295475.1 Phytophthora gonapodyides | reverse complement strand
ACATATATCTTCCGACGGCTCGCCATGGCGCTCACTCTTCAATCTGCCGTGAAAACGCAAAGACCTCGAAGGTGATGAAAGAAAATTCGTTGTATTGCTACTTGGGTTCTTATAATGCTATGAACTACTACTCGTTGTTCGCAGGAGACATGGTGCACCTCGTGCACTCAGCCGTGCATTGGCGAGTTCGCTGTATCGTCGACACGTCCAGCAGCGAGGACGAGAACACGCCCCCCAACGTGGCGAGCAGCTTCACGACCGTCGACTCCTGCCGGGCCACGAAGACCCAAGACGACACGTCCTCGGGCGGGACTGCGACCCCGCCGTGGATGCCACCGGGCACGTCGAAGCTCGGGCTGCCGAAGGAGGTCATCAACCCACCGCCAAGCTCGCCCGAAGCAACCCGCTGCCCACGCAGCCCCACCACGTCGTCACCTGTACTGCTGGACACGCCACCACGGTCACCACTGCTGCCGGTGCCACGTCCGGCCTCGCTGCGCTCGCGACCCGAACGCCGTCGGCCCAGTCGCCAGAGCGCTGCACCGTACGCTCGGCCCAGAACTTCGACCGAACGAGCACAGCGCCGCAGCAGCAGCCTATCGCGGCGTACCAGCGCAGCTCCGCCACCGGGCGGCGGCCGAGACCGCCGGCAGTCTCGGCCCTCCGCTCCAGACGACGTCATGGTCCTCGCTCGGTGGTCATCTCACGTCGCGCACCTTCGTGAGCAGTTCAACCCCATGGGGATCGTGTGTCCGGCCGTGCCGCATTTCGGCTGGTGCACGTGGTCCCCGTGCCGCACCGACACGTACCGCAACGCTCTCATGAGCATCTTCTGCAACGTGAACAGTTGCCCCTTCGACGGATTGTGCGGTAGCGGGCTCTCGGAGTCCACCAAGTTGTGCTTGATGCGCAACACCCGCCCGGGTCGTTGTGTGTGGTGGCGGGGGCAGACATCGACGCCGGCGAGGTTTGGGGGCAGTACCTCGGAGAAATGGATGTCGTTCGTCCATCCATTCACGACAGGCCTCGCAACCGAGGCTACAGACTCGTCATGAAGACGACCCCGAGTCTCCGGCCGACCCAGTGCGTGGTCATCAACGCGGAGTACATGGGCGGCATGATGAGGTTCGTCAACCACTCATGCCGCCCGGTGGCCGAGTTCCGCGAGGTCTCGAACGGCCGGCGCACTACCGTTGTTGTCGCCACGACGGACCGTATCCGCCGAGGCCAGGAAGTCACGATCGACTACGGTGACGATCTATGGTTCATTTGCCGCTGCAACGAAGATCGTTGCCGTCACCGAGACATCCAGGACCACGACGACCCGTAGCAAGAGCCGACGAGCAGCGAGGGCGAGTAAGGACGGCGTGGAGGTGTGAGGTGAGTGCGGTAGGTAGGTGTTCTATGATGTTCATGCTTACGTAATGAAACTTTGGTGACGGAGGCGCTCGTGTATCTTACCCAAAGGTTGCAGTCGCGATTCCGGCTTGCCGTACGGCGTTTTGGCGCGAAAGTAGCAAGCCCATCTCGCCACGGCAGAATCTCGAGTCATGCCGAAGCCGACCGCGAGCTCTGCGCGGGCGTTTTCGCGCGCAGTTTTCGCGCCTTGCGCTCGCTGCCAACGCTTCTTACCGACCCTTGCGCTGCGCCCAAGGTCGTAGAGGAGTCGGAGGAAGCTTCCTTCGCCGAGACAGCAGTCTCGCGTCTCTCACTTTCGCTTTTGCCGGTGAGCCGCAACAACAGCCTCCCTACACCCCACCTCCACCTCCAGCCCCTACTCTTCACCCCGTCGGACCGGTGCGCTGCTCTGCTCTAACGTCGCTGAGGGCTTACGTGCTAACTGTGGTTGTGGTGTTTGTTGCAGATGGCTAAGCTCACAGGCAGCCACAACTACAAGATGGCGAAGATCACGTGCCTCTTGGCTCTAGTTGAGGAGCACCTTCCGCTAGGGAAGGACGAGTGGGAGCGCTTGGCCATGTCCTACAACACCAGCCGAAGCCGGACGTGGGCTGAGAGAGACATGGACAGCCTGCGCCGCAAGTTCAAGACGCTCTACAGCGTGCGGAAGCCGACCGGGACCGCGGAGATGCCGCCGCATATCGAGAATGCCAAGTGGGCGAAGCAAGCCACTGACGACAAGGCGAATGTCGTCGAGATGGATGACGCCGCCGATGAAGACCAACCCGATGGCGACGGGCGAGAGAACGAGGAGCTTTTCGTTGAGCCCGACTTTAGCTTTGAGCCTTACTTCGAGGACAACGAGTGCAGCAGAGGCGGCACCTCCGGCGGGGCCGGCACTGCCAACAGCAGCCAGGGCGACAGCTACGACGCCCGGGGCGAGGGCACCACCGGACTGGCGGTCAAGAACGATGTCTCGTCGGCGAGCACTCCTCTTCCAGAGGACACAACGTCAACGTTCGACCTGCAGCTCGACACCAACGGCCTCGAAGCGTTCGCCTCGACGCCGAAGCACCTCTCCCTGCCGGCCCGGCAACACGTCCGCTTCGCTCGGCTGGTCTCAAGAAGCCCCGGAGGGCCGCCGTGTCACGCACCGACGCCTCCGAGACCGCGGCGACTTCAAAGACTTCCAAACCACCGGCGGCACGCGGATACCAGCCCGGCAGCCGTGGCGAACAGGAAGCCAACCGCCACAAGTCGCTGCTGAGCGCGTCCAACCGCCTTGGTGGCAGCAACCTCTACGAGTTCAGAGATAACGTCGGCTCGAAGCGCACGCGAGAGGGCGGGGACACTGAACTAGCCGAGGCGAGCTTCGCCAAGACCAAGCGCATTCGCGCGCTGAAGACTACCACCGCGCTGAAGCAGAAGCTCGCAGAGCTGGAGAACGCCAGCAGCAACGTGGGTACCAGCGCGTTCGAGATGATGCTCCTCTTTAGAGAAGAAAACGAGCGTAAGGCGGAAGCCCGCCGCATCGACGAGGACCTCCGCCGCCGCGATGATGCTGCCGCCAAAGAGGCTCGCCTCCTTGCTGACAAAGCTGAGGCGGAAGACCGTCGCCGCCAAGACAAACTCGAGATGGACGAGCGAGTCCGGCGCGACAAGGAGGAGGCGCGCGCGCGGACTCAGGAGCTCCTGCTGTTGATCGGGGCCATCATGAAGAAGGACTAACGCCGCGTACGAGTTGAACGCGTAACGTGCGAGGGACCCGCTATCAACGGGGTCTGTAGTATCTGTCAAGCTGCAAGTACCAGGGAGCAAGCGTGGCCAAACCAAACAGTAACAGCGAGTTACTTTCGCGTTATATAGTTCTATTAGCAAGTAACCTCAGACACCAGCAAAACCTCTAAGTATACAGCGATTCATACTGAGTGCGGGTGCCTTCCATGACCACGAGCTCACCTACAGCTAGCGTCGCCGAGAGTTAACAAAGAGCTCCGCAGACACAGCAACTACAAAAGGAAACGTGCATGTATTAGGCAAATGTAGACTACGCGGACGCTTCAAAGTCCATATCTCCGTTGAATGTCGTCCGGATCTGGGAGATGCCCACAGTCCCACACGGATGTTGGCCATCCTGAAGATATTGTTCAGCCGCTGGCCGGGGAGCTCGGGGTCGTACGGCAGCGGTAGATTCAGTCTGCTGTAGACCTTCTGCATGCTTCCCATGCCCCACTCCGCGGCCTGGCGAACGGAGGTGATTGCATTATGTAGCGTACGCGCCGAGCTTCGAAGAGACGGCACGATGCGCTCCAGGTCCCCGTCCTTGAGTGGCGTCAGGATCCTCCCGGTCATGGCGGTAGAGCAAGGGAACGCCGAGTCAGATACAACGTTCATTCGTTGGTCTGGGCAGACCGCGGGGTCCAGCAGCTTCTGACGGAAGCCCTGCGAGGTGTCGCTGTCGTTCCAAGAACCTGGGCAGTTGCGTTTGCTCCAGATGATGCAACCGTCCGCCGCGAAGCACAGGGTCCCCGTCACGAACACGGAGTGCAACCACCCGTTGTACATCGCGCTCTGGAGATCCGCGCTGGACGGTTGCATCACCTGCAAGGCATACACGCTGTAGTTAGCCATCTAAGCAAGGATAATAGAGTCTATCGTTCAAGTTCGCACCCGCAGGTTCTTGCCATTGATGAAGCCAAACGTGTACTGTAACAGCGGCTCCCGTGCCTCGACCAGCTTTGCCAGCTTGGACTGCTGCCCAGGTGACGGGAAGGAGATCCTGGCAGGCGCGTAGCCTTGCAGCGCTTGGTGGAGGGCGCTCTCTGCCTTGCGCATCGTCCGTGAAAGCGTCGCCGGTGGCACCCCGAACACCATGCAGAGCGTGCTGTTCTCCATGCTGCCCACGTAGAAGCAGATGAGCAGGCCGAGGACCTGATGAAGGTACCGGAGCTTCGGCGGTCTGCCTCTCGAAGTAGATGGAGGGAGCGAGTAGAAGTCCGAGAACCTCTCGAGTAGCTGATGAAAGGTGGCCCTGTGTAGACACAGCACAGAGTTAGCGAGAGAGCAGCTAACACGATCAATGAACGAAATTTACCTAGTCAAGCTTGTCACGTTGATGAAGTTCATGTCGCTCCCTGTCGTGTACAGCGTCATCCAGGCCGAGGTGTTGGGCGGGTCAAGGCACTCCACCGTCAAATAGTGACGGCTCCGCATGGCCACTCGCCACGCCTCGACCAACAGCAGCCGCCGCACCTCCGCTCGCGCCTTGCCCAGGTCCCTCCCGTGCCGCATGAGCACCTCCGGGAGGCAGAGTAGCACGTCGGCGTCGTCGGTGTCCTCCATGATGCAGGAGCGCGGGGAGTTCGAAAGTGAGAGAGGGAGGGGAAATGTGGAAGGATCCACTTCGACCAGATCTGTCCCGATCGAAGTGTCGACTTCATGCGGCGGCGGTTGCTTTCCTCGCTCTCCGGGCAATACTCGGCGGACACACGTCGCCCGCATATGCCATTTGTGGTGGACGCTTCGCGCGATAAGTCAACATATATCTTTTTTATGACTGTCTTATCTGCTGCTGATATGACAGGCGACTATGCTATTTGTGGTAGGCGTCCAGTGACGCACTCGAAACAAGGGAAAGTATCCGCCGATGAGCTTGTGGGATATCATCTATGGCGCTTGTTCACCGATATCATCATATTAGAAGAATCCGTGCGATTTGCAAACGATCCTGAATGGGGTCACGGCTGCCAGCAAGCCCGGCTTGGAATATGGACATCACAATTCGTCGATATCATCAATTCGCGAGTGCTGACACGTGAAAGTGCGCGGGATTCGTTCAACGGTGAAGGAAAAATGGCGACATTTGTCACTCCTGACAACATGACTAGAATGTGCATCAACAATCTGTTCATTTCAACTACGGCACGCCTGCTCCCTGATGGCGAATTTCCTGTGCGTGTCGTGGCCAACTTCAGAGGAAAATTAAAAACCCTGAATCGCTTCGAAACAGCGACTATCATGGCGCTACCTGACACCAAGTTTGGGAGGATGGCACCTTATCTTGACTTAGTCGTCGGGATGCCAATACAAATTTCACAGAACGTTCGGGCAGCAAAAATGGTGGCGAATGGGACCCTGGGAACCCTTGAAGCCATTATTTACCATCCTGGTACAACTTTCCGTTTTGTGCATGACAGCACTGCCGACATGACGGTGAAAATTCCAAGTACACCCCCTTATGCTCTGTTGGTGCGGGTCGATCGCGGTTCAACTGCCATTGCATTACAGGGAGTTGGCGATGCAAACCTATTTCCTCTCTTCTTTGACGCTCAAGCGTATAGCCCCTGTGAAATCACGCTCCCAGGGGTGTTCAATGGAGTACCAAGGATGCTTTCAGTTAAGATTCAGCAGTTTCCACTTGTTTGTGCAGCGGCATCGACCGTATATAAAGTCCAGGGCGAAACATTGGAAAATATGGTTGTGACCGAGTGGCGTTCTAAGAGCCGCATCGCAAACAAAAGAGAGCAGCCATATTTGCTAGTGTCGCGAGTTACAACGAGAAGTGCATTCACGACGCTTCAACCTCTAACGAATGATTTAATTGCGTGGGCACACCCGCCACATGCTGCGTTAGAAGAAGAGAATCGGTTGCGCCAGCTCTGCCAAACCACGATTGCAAAACTAACAAGGGTTTCAGGTGTACGATAAATTGAATGGCTTGGATACAGTTATGCTGTGCGCGGACTGAGATGCTATACCAACCGAGCGTGTTATTTCATCACCGGCGATACTGTCAATTTGGACTCTCTGGGTTGATGTGTTTGTTGCATGTGAGATAACGAATGAATCGAAACCGGAGGCACAATATCTAAAGAAGGCTCTGTTTTCGATTGATGCTCAGTTCGACCGACGGATAAACTTTAGTACGTACGCCTTTGAGATCTAAGTGCTTCTTGGCGTTTACTGGTGGCTCCCCGAGCACCCCTGCGGAGCCATCTCGAAATCATTGGTCCCCCCTTAGCGCCAGCTGGATACGTCGCTGCTGTTCGGCCCTGCGGAATCGACGCATGGTTGAGATATCATCCATCAGAAACTGAGCGTATGCCTCGTCTGCTGCCTCTGCTTCACGACATGCCACCTCCCAGCGCGCTTCCATCTCATCCAAGTGGTTTCCAGCCGTCCGTTTCGTTTGTTCGTCTCCATTGATGCGATGACGCTCGAAATTCATCAGGGCTTCGAGAAAATCGTCGAAAACAGCACATTCGTGAGCTCTTGCACGGCGTCTGTCTCGTTCTTCCATCGTAAGTTTAAACGATAAGTGAGCTAGCTATTCTATGCCGTCAGTCCAAGTTTTGGTTTTGCTCAGTGACCAGCTCGTCGTTTTCAATCATCAATCACATTGAGACTGATGATTTTGGCTTTATTGATTCGTATGTGCTGATCATGAGATAAATACTGTATTGGAATCGGAGGCACGACGATCAATAAAGAAGTCTCCTTTTCAATTGATGCTATTTCGCTATGAGAGAGATTTTTCTGAACATTTGACAGGAGTTTGCTTTCGCTCATTGACCAGCTTGGCATTTCCAATCAGCAGTCAACATCGAGACTGGCACTACTGATGATTTAGTTATCTTGGGTTGGGTGTGTGTTGCTCGTGAGATACAGAATCGGAGGCACGATAATGTTTTTTGAATGGATGCTTACTTCTTCGACTGTCCGATAGATGCCTTTAGTGCCAACACTACAGATCAAAGCGATTCCTAGAGTCTACTCGCGACCATCATGAGCATCGCTAGGACACTAGCCGAATCCCGAACCGTTGCACGGTCATACTTCAGTGAGAAGAAGTTCAAACAATATATTTTTCTCCTGCAGTGAACGATACTAATCACAACAATACTAGAGTAAGATGCCATCCATAACTACACTACATGAATTGGTCGGTTGGTGCTCGTGGTCGGTCATTGAATTTGGAGCCCGCGTCATGCTTTTCGAGGAGCACTCACGGCTCGATGTGGCGCGCTGGGTGCTGGAAGCGGATGCCATGGTAGCGGTTCAGGTGACGACGCAGAGAAAGAGGCGTGCCGTTGAAGTTGCAGTTCCAGACAATGCAGAATGGGTCTTGAACTGTGCGAGTATCGTCGATCGCAGCAACCACGGTCGGGTGGTGATCACCGGGGCGGTCGGAGGTCGGTGAATCGAGGTACGCGTGGAGACAAATGTTGGTGGAGTCGTACCCGACAGGCGCGAGAATGAAGTCACCGCGGAAGAGAACGATGTCCCCCTTGCTCAGCTCAAGCAGCTCCCGGTTTGATCGAAGCGCGTACCTCTCATTCCACCCGTACGCGTAAAAGCACGTGTCATCCTCGGTGGCAACCACCATCGAGCCAGGTAGAGCACTCGTGTCCATGATGTCGGCGCCAGGCGGAACCGTGAGGAACTCCCGACGAGCAGGCTGGTCTTCCGTACCAGCCGGGGTCTTGATGAAGTGCCAGTCATGCGCACGCGCGGTTGGGAAAAACGTTCGGTAGAACCGCTTCAGCAAGCGCGACATACCGCGGGCCTCTTGGTCTGGCACAGCAGCTTTGACACGAGCTTCTTCCCAGATCATGTCGTTCACTTCGTCACTAAACCAGTCATCGGCCTGGCGTGCGATCGACCGCCAGGCGTTGATCGTGTCATTGTGGACAGCAGCGTAGAAGATGACGTAGCCTTTTGTCGCGAACCTCTCTCGAACTTGCATGGCTTGGTGGGCGTTGTCGTCGTCGAGTTGGTTGGGTGCGTATGAGGCAGCAGATTTGAGAATAAGCACCTGGGCATGCATATCCAATGGCCAAAGACATAAGCCAACCCAACGAGTTCTGCAAGTCGGCCACGACAAGCTCAGGGACGTGGTGAACCCATCGGTACGCATGCGTGCCTGGACCATCGATAAAATTATGGTCCATGAGCTGGGCGAGGAGGTGCCCATGAACCTATTGCCACCGATCTTTAAGCGTTGCGAGCTCCTTATGTGATGAGCGACGCGCACGTGCCTGGGCCATCGATAAAATTATCCGATCTTTAAGCGTTGTGAGCTTCTTATGGGATGAGCGATGCGCACGTGCCTGGACCATCGATAAAATTATGGTCCATGGCCTTGTCGAGGAGGCGTCCATGATCCTATTGGGCTCGTTATTGGGCTCGGTGAATGCGAAAAACTGACGGCGATGTTAGAGCCTTCACGGCGTCTCTGTTGGTACCGATCTTTGGGCGCTGTGTGAGCTCCTTATGTGATATGCCGCACCTGTCTGTCGTCGCGCACGTGCCTGGGCCATCGATAAAATTATGGTCCATGAGCTGGGCGAGGACTCCTCGCCGAGGAGGTGCCCATGAACCTATTGCCACCGATCTTTAAGCGTTGCGAGCTCCTTATGTGATGAGCGACGCGCACGTGCCTGGGCCATCGATAAAATTATCCGATCTTTAAGCGTTGTGAGCTTCTTATGGGATGAGCGACGCGCACGTGCCTGGATTATCGATAAAATTATGGTCCATGGCCTTGTCGAGGTCCTCGACTCGAGGAGGCGTCCATGATCCTATTGGGCTCGGTATTGGGCTCGGTGAATGCGAAAACCTGACGACGATGTTAGAGCCTTCACGGCGTCTCTGTTGGTACCGATCTTTGGGCGCTGTGTGAGATCCTTGTGTGATATGATCGATCAATTGATGGGCGACGCGCACGCTGAGATTTTGCTTTTCCAGACATGTACAGACCCCTGCAACTTTCGTGGCCTTGGAGAGGAAACCTCCAAGTGACAGAAAGAGATGCAGGACCACTGGCCAAGCACTCACCACTCACAAACGCTTACAGTTCACATGGCTCACCCAACGTCTCGCGATGAAGCTATTGCAGCTGAAGATGCTGCCTTCAATCGCTTTCTCCAGGCTCAATACGCGTTTGATCGAGAGAGTGAGGCTGAGAGCAGAAATAATGAAAGTCTACACAATGCGATGGCTTTGATGCAGACGACGGGTCGTGCCTGGAGGGAGGCAGCTCGCATCGCCGATGATACAGACGGAATGGTGGCAGCAGAAGAAGTGACAGGAGGGAATGCTGGCGCCGAAGCGGAATTTGCGATCCAGCGTGATATCCGCCGTGACTTGCAGACGCAACGCCTTCATAACCGTGTGGAGCAATTGCGACTTCGAACCGGGGGCGTGACGCTAATCCCCAATGGATATCCCGAAGTTGAAACCTCGGCTACGGATAATGTGGAGAGCGCGAGCACTATGAGCACTTCGACGAATGAACTTTCCCCCGAAGCGAGTACGGTGGATGGAGGGAGTGAAACCAGCCACGTTAACGGCATATCGTGGAGCTCGCCGGAGCCACCAGACACGACAGAAGAGGGTTCAGTCACCCGAACCGAATCCAATGGCCGGGTGAGCGATAGCAGGTTGAGCACGGATCAGAGCGAGTCCTTGATGGAGGTGCAGCAATGGTTTTCAAGCTCGGAGGGCTCTGTGGATTCGTATATCGCTTCAATCCTGGATGGAGAAGATGACATGAAGGTCGACGGTGAAAGCATGTCGGACGCGTGAGAAGGAGCGACACCACAACTCAGTTGAGGCAGCGAAGATACGAAATCGGCTGATGAAGCATATAATTCATTTCCACTTCTCCCGTTGCTCCATTGGCTATGTTACACACTCGTTTCCTCAACTCGAAGCATCCCCAACCATGGCCTATCGCTAGAATTATGATCCACTAGGTACGGAAGCACTCCGCTCCAAGCAGGTGCGTTCGTGAACCGGAACTGCCGATGAGCGGATGCACGGGCGCGCGGGCGAGCTGTCGTCCGACTAATACAAGGCGATTTGGCTCTTGCCGTATTGTCGGTAATACAATGTGAGTTGTTGGTGTGCTTTGGTTTCCGTGCCTGTCAACCTTTAAGGCTGTTCAATATCTGACGCGGTTGACGTTAAACACCTTCAACCATGGACCATCGTTAAAATTATGATCCATTGGCTGCGGATGCGCAGATGCGTTCGTGAACCCATTAAAACTAGGATCCCTTGACTGACAATGAGCGGATGCGCGTTAAAGACTTAAAACAGCATCGTGGCTCGGGCCATACTGTCCGTAAAGTAGTGTGAGTTGTTGGTGTGATTTGGTTTCGATGTCTGCCAACCTTTAAGACTGTGTGTGTAAAAAATAAAGGACTTCACCATTGCCACCGGACCGCGTCAAAAGCACATACATGCATGCGCATGCGCATGCTCCAGCCGGCTTGCAAAAAGGTGATGGCCCATGTTGAAGTAAGGTTCTGCGAGAAGTGGCTCGTATCTTTTTAAAAAGACCAATACGTACCGCACCACCACCTCGTGGAACAAAACCGCTTCGTCGATCAGTTAGCATATCGTGCAGCCTCGATGGCGCTCTATCATATCACGAAAGCGCCTTACGTCATTGCGCATTTTCAATCATGGTGGGCAAACCTCGCCACGAGGCGGTAGCCACGAAACTGACCAAGAAATCAATGAAGAACGCCGCGAAGGTTGTCACCCGCGAACAATACACTGGAGCCCCTGCAACGAGCAACGAGACTACTTCACCGGAGCAGTCATCACTGACGCCGTACGAGCGGATGCGCCAATTGCTGGCCCAGCGAAATCCCGCTGGTGGATCAACCGTCGTGGACACCGCCGAAGGTATGTGTTGTTGGCGTCCCGCCCCAGGGCGGTACTCAATGGTGACGGTGGTTTCCTGTATATTGTTGTTATCACTAGGTCTGAAGTTCCATGTACAAGGCAAGGGGTGTGACAGTAAGCTGCTCATACGCATGAAGCTACTTTGGATTTCTGGTCATCAGTACAAGGACTGGAAACTCTCTCGACTTCATCTCGTTGATGCGAATGCACCGGAACCTCTCGAGGAGATGCTGAAAGTAAGAGCTTGCATTCCAAGTTGCTTGCTGCGCACTTCTAACCAGCTCTCACGTAGGTGTTTCGAGACCCGTACGAAAGCAATCGCCAAGAAATCGACTCGCTTCTGGTGACAGCTACTGTGTGGAACGTGGAGAGTGACTCCGAGCTTTTGCCGTCTCCGGGCGCCATCGTCGAAATAAGCGACTACGCCAATCTTCAGCTCTACGGTGATACACAATGCCAACTCAGGACCCGTTTGAGTCAGCTCAACTGGGAAGGGAGAGCGGTGTAAGCAAGAGTCGAGTCAAGACGCCCTGCGTGTAAGT
>JAABLL010000809.1:0-11643 GCA_012295475.1 Phytophthora gonapodyides | reverse complement strand
TCTTCCAGTTCTTGATGATCTCGGTCAGCACCAAGGTGACCCATTCGAATGGATTGCACACGGTCCCCCAAACGCATATTCCATGCGGCTTCAGGCCATGGAGGAGATGCCGGGACCCAGAAATCTATACCGACATTGCAGTGGCCAAACTGCTGTCGAAACGCCTTCAGTGCGGGAATCAGCTTCTCACGCCAGTAGCGGTCGTAGACAGTGGAGTCGTGGCAGAACTTGAGACGCTCCAACTCCTTGGAATCCTTTTCAATTTGCAGGGGAAAATCGCTTCGAGCACGAATGTTTCCTACCTTGTTACCCAGACGAAGTCCCCAAAGATGTTCAGGCCACTGAGGGTCTCCGTTGGAAACGCGAAACGCTAAGGACATATCAGTTTGTCCGTTCAGCTCGAAGAATCGAAGAAGCGCTGGCAGGACAAAGTGATACCACTTGTACTGGCTCCAGTCCCAAGCGAACAGCATCTCGTTCAGCTCATTCAGCTGCTCCGGGTCAATCTTGTCTCCTCCGCCTCTCCACTGCTTTCGTAGCCACGCAGCGTGCTTGCCGATGTCACGGTCCTCCGCCAGACTATGGTTTGACGATGCTGGCTGACTGCATGAGCCGCGCGCTGGCTGCTGAGATGCAGCGCCGCGTGCCTGACAGTGTGCCGTCGCCGTTCCGCGCCTAGGCTCATCCCCTTTTAATGACGCGAGGCCGGGAACGACCCTGAAGAACCACTGTCGACGCCAGACTCAGGAAGCAGTCTGCAGTGTGTTTTATGCGTCTCGCTAGCTAGCGTTGTGTAGTGCGGCGGCGGGGCAAGTGCTCTTGCCGCTCAGTCGTGGATTTCCCTCGTAAAGCAAACAACAAACAAGTTTTTCAAGTTTTTCTATTCATTAGCGACCTGTTTCGCTAGTTCTCCTACGCCGGCCTGAAGTACCCGACCCCGGCATCGAAGGAAGACCGCGACAGTTTGGTGGAGAAGCTGGACCAGGCGAAGAACAAGGAAGGCGTCGCTCCACAAAGAGCGAACGGTTGTTGAAGAGCGCTTTACGTCCGAGCGTCAAGGCGAATGAGAGAGGTAGTGGGGACTACGATGAGTTCTCAAGGAACGTCTGGAGACGGCCGAGGTGGTTGGGCTTCGCCGCTGAGCGCGGGACTGCCAACGCCGGCCGAGATCCCAGACGAAGGAGAGGGCGCACCAGGCGCGGGTGCGACGCGCACGGAAGGGGCGGAAGGAGCTCCAGGCGGTGACAGCCAAGGTGGAGAGGGCGATCGCGGAACGCGGCCGCAACCTGGCCCTGGAACTGGGGGTGAATGTGTCGTGACGCCGGTGGATCCTGCCACGGCGGCAAGCAACGCGACGATGACTTCGCCGAGAGGTGCGGCGAACTATCTCGAGACGCCCCGGGGGCGTGAACTGTTCCAGGATTTCCTGACCCAGTTGGCTCAACAGCCTGCTCTGAGTGATGCGCACCAGCCGACCAACGCGAGTTCCTCGGCGGCGCTAGGGGCTGAGGGAACGGCAGCTGCGATGACGACCTCCACGGCGAGGCCGAGCCTACCGACGACGTTCCCGAGTGAAGACGCCCGGGGCGCGGCTCCGCGAACGACGGCGTGGCCACCACCTGGACCACCGACGAGGCCGCCTGGGTTTGGGAGCGGCGCGACGACGGTTCCTGCGGGGGATGCCGGAAGGAACGCTGGAACGGCCGCGGCGACGACTGCAGTGCCGCCTGCGCCAGGGCCTGTGCCGACTGGCCTTGGGACGGCCACGAGCAACCCGGTGCTACAAGCGTTCCTGCGGGACGCACTGAACCAAGCCATGCGCACGTACGCGAGTTGAGGATCGGCGGCGAGTGAACAACCATCCTCGGCGACGACTTCGACGTCTCGCTCGATGACTGGTCCTGCGGTGTATGCTCCTCCAGTAGGACCAGTTTCGACGCCGGCACCCGCGGGATACGCTTCCTCGACGGGGTTCTAGCCGAGCCAGCCTGCCCCAGGCGTTCCTCCGTACGTTCCGGCGGCGGCGCCAGCCTTCACGCCGAGTGGAGTGTCGCAAGCGGCGATCCTTTCGTACGGCGGCGTGTCGAACAATGTTCCGGGAGCTGGTGGGACGGGACAGGGAGCTCTGCCACCAGGTGCGTTCCAACCCGTTCCAACCGTCGATGATGGCTGCTCCGACGTGGGGTGCCACTGCCGGAACGGCGACCCCTCAAGTGCCCTACGGAGGACCGATGGCGCTGATGGAACGCCCTCCTACGCAGGGAATGTACTAGTTCGGTGGACAACGCGGAGGCTACGGCGTGCCGGTCGCCTCCCTCGAACTACCCGACTTCGGGCCTGCCTGTGATCGGGATCCCGAACGAGCTACGGAACGCGGTGAAGGTTATCGTTCCGTTCCAGTCCGAGTCGGCCACTAGCGAAAGAGCGGCGACTTTCTGGCGTTCCTTCGAGACGTGCACGCACGGCATGGTCGACCAGATGCGATTGACGGCGTTCGAGCAGTGCCTCAAGGGCAAGCTAGGCTTGGAGTGGTGGTACAACTCGAGAATCGATAGCTTTGAAGCGCTGCGGGTACGGTTCCACAACCGTTTTATCTGCCAGACCCCGGCGCAGCTCTGGACCGCCTGAAGAACGCCAAGCGGAACAAGGGCGAGTCAGCTGAGGAATGGGGTGATCGCATCTCGACGATGTGTGAGGCGCTCAATTACAATGAGCCGCGCATGCGTTTCGAGTTTTTCCTGGAAGGGCTACGGAACAAGCAGATGCGTGCCATGCTGAACTCGAGCATGGTCACGTCGATCCCTGAGGCATGCGCGCTGTTGCTGTACAAGAACCTGCACCTACCTGTCGAGGAAGAGGACGAGTTCAAGAGCGAAGGTTCAGGGCAGAACGAGTCGAAGGCGACGACGGCGACCCAGTCTCAGATGCTCCAGCAGCTGCAGATGATGAACCAGCTGATGCTGCAGCAGCAGAACGCTGGAACGCCTACGCCGAGCCAGACCAACGCGGTGCAGCCGACCGTGGCGGCTGTACAGTCGTCGAATGGGAACGGCCCCCTGCAGATTCGTCTCGCTCCTGATACGCGCACGACGGAAGGAGATGTGGTGTGTGGCCGCTGCGTGCGCGCTGGTCACGGTCGTGAGCTCTGCCCTCGACGGAACGGGCAGTGCAACCGATGCGGTGAGCCGGGTCATTACTATATGGAGTGCAACGTTCCGAAGCCGCAAGGGAACTTCCGGAACGGGGAACGCCGGACCATGACGTGTTTCCTCTGTGGAGATCCTGGCCACATCGCGATGAAGTGCCCGGACCTCGCGCAACTGCGTGGACTGGGGACCGCTGCTGCTGCGGGAACGGCAGCGCCCACGACCCCGTTCCAGCGATGAAGAAGGAGGGGGAAGGAAATGTCGCTCCTTCCTCTTGCCTGATTGGCG
Source organism: Phytophthora gonapodyides (assembly GCA_012295475.1). NCBI lineage: Eukaryota > Oomycota > Peronosporomycetes > Peronosporales > Peronosporaceae > Phytophthora > Phytophthora gonapodyides. Next base: position 8,209 of record JAABLL010000809.1, on the reverse strand, counting down.
ACATAATGGGAGTTGCGGGCTTGCGAATGGAGATTGCAAGTGAGCCCAAGAGGACTCCCGGACGGGAAGTGTGGAAAAGTGAGTGTGCTAGTGGCTGTGGTGCCAAGCACGAAACGACGGAAAATGCAGTGATGCAATTGAGAATTAAAGATACCAAGCCTCCGGTAGTGGAACGGTCTGGTCTCGCGGAAGCTGGAACCAAAGGGGATCCGGTCTTGCCCTCTTCGACGGCGAAAATCTCGGCTGGAACGGTATGTTCCGAGCTACAGGAGGCGGGCCAACAGGAAGAACTGGCGAGCGCATCGCCCCGCGGTCAACCCGCGGAAGGGGTCATTCGTTCCGTGTCCGAAGACGCTGAGTGCGTGAGGCTGGAACGAGTATCCATGGTGAAAGAGAGGAACGCCCTGGCGGGCGTGGCTGACACGGACACGGCGGAACCCGTCGTCTGTGAGCCGAACGAGGACGCCCTGGCGGGCGAGGCTAACGTGGACGAGCTGGAACCTGATGTCCAAGAAGCCGAAAGGAACGCCCTGGCGGGCGTGGCTGACACGGACGCGGCGGAACCCGGCGTCTGTGAGCCGAACGAGGACGCCCTGGCGGGCGAGGTTGAAGTGAACAAGGTGGAACCTAATGTCCAAGAAGCCAAAAGGAACGCCCTGGCGGGCGTGGCTGACACGGACGCGGCGGAACCCGGCGTCTGTGAGCCGAACGAGGACGCCCTGGCGGGCGAGGCTGAAGTGAACAAGGTGGAACCTAATGTCCAAGAAGCCAAAAGGAACGCCCTGGCGGGCGCGACTGACGCGGACGCGGCGGAATCTGGAGTCTGTGTGCCGAACGAGGACGCCCTGGCGGGCGAGGCTGAAGTGAACAAGGTGGAACCTAATGTCCAAGAAGCCAAAAGGAACGCCCTGGCGGGCGCGACTGACGCGGACGCGGCGGAATCTGGAGTCTGTGTGCCAAAAGAGGACGCCCTAGCTGGCGTAGTCGGCACGATCTCGACGGCGTCGAAGGAACGCAATCCGACGAATGAAGAAGATCGAGCTAAGGGAACTGGTCCGACCGGGCGCTACCACCACCTGTTCACAGATAAAGAGCTGGACGAGCTAGAGCTGGGGAACTGTGGAACGGCGAGGGCGGAACCTGAGGAGTTCGAGAAAGAGATGGAGGAACGGCTGTTCCCGCTGGATGATGATCAGATCCAGCTCCGTGTGAAGCGGAACGCCGAGAAGCAAGTGAAGCCAACGCTCGAGGCCATGAGTGCCGAGCTTGGGATACCAGTGGAGGTATTGGAGCGGACGAGGAATGCTTCGTCAGGAGCGCTCGCAACTCCGGAATACTGGTTGGAGTGGTACGAAGAAGCGCTGGACGCGTCCAAGGGGGCCAAACGCGCCAATAGGAACTTCCGGGAGGGCGAAAAGCTCAAGGACGGCGCGCCGAGTACCAAAGGAGCGGTGGCAACAGTCGCTGAGAAGGAGGTAGTTCCTGGAACTACGGCGGAAGCTGCCGAGTCCTCGGGTCTCGCCGACGAAGGAGACAAGGCCACGGAACGTGAGATACTGCGGAACGTGTGTATTGGGCTCGACGAGGCGGGACTCCCTGTGGAACGAGTCGAGGAAAGCCAAGGCTCGATCGCCTTCACCTGGCGTACCGTAGTCCGACGGCGAGTCTACGAACTACTGAGGGCCGACCTCGACCCCGCGGAACGCCAAAGTGAGGGGGAGCGCGGAGTTCCAGAACGAGACAAAGCCGTGATGAAGCCGCTGGACAAGATGGCGCTGCGAACGTTCCTGGTGGAGGCTGGAGGAAACCTGGGCGAGCCCTTCCTGCTGGAGACCGTCGCGTGGGCCTGCAAGTATTACGACAAAGAGGTCCCGATCGTTCTCGAGAAGCTGCGGACCCGCCGACGAGAGCTTCGGAACGCAAGGGACCAATGGTCACGGCCGTTGGACAAAAAACTGACGACTATGTTCTTCGAGCTTCCTTCTCCATTTTCAGATCCGGAGGAAGAAGCCGAGGCCGAGGAGGTACCGGAGCTATACGCGGTGAACGCGAGGAGAGCATCAAGCCGGAAGAGGCCGCCGGGGCTGCGCGAAGCTGATCAGGGAGACGCCCAGGAGGACTCGGAACGGGTGGTCGCCGAGGGGAAGCGCGTGGTCTGCAGTATTGGCGGCGTACAGGCTCTGTCGGACGGATTCCTGGGCGATTGACCGTCGGAGATGCTAGCTGACACCGGTGCCGTCGTGAGCTTGGTCGACAAGAGAGTGCTCGAGCGATTAGGCCGAGCTGCGGAACCCCTGCGGCCCTACTCAGGCAATCTGGACAGCGCCTCGGGACATGCGCTGCGAGTCAAGGGAGTGATCGACCTGCCCGTGACGCTGGGAATGTTGGACAAGACGTTACCCTTTGTGGTGGTCGACCACTTGCATGTGGACGCGATTCTGGGGACGGACTCGCTCAGCGCGTTCCGCGCCGTGATTGACCTGGAAGACCGAACGATGACGCTCAAGGAGACGGGTGAGGTGATCCCGCTGGGCGATACACGAGTCAAGGAGACTTACGCTGCGACCGTGGCCACGACGGTGAAGCTGGAACCTGGACGACAAGCGCTCGTGAGGTCGAAGGTCAGAGGGACGGTGAAGGATGACTCAGTGGTATTAGTGGAAGGCGTTCCAGGCTCGGACGAGTCTCTTCGCGTGGCGAGGACGCTCTGCACCGTGACGGACGGTCAGGTGTTGATCGAGGACTGCAACGCGTCGAATGAAGAGATCGAGGTCGCGACCGGAGCCTATGTGGCTGCAGTAACGATCGTTCCTGAGTCGGCCTTTACGGTGTCGTCTCGTGGAACGGGTGGAACGGCCGAGATTGATGCCGTCCTTAGCTCGTCCGCTAGGAACGACGCGACTGCTGAAGGGGCCGTAGAGGCGGAAATGGCGGCTGCGTTAAACAAAGACCTGGATGAGTACTTTGCCGTGGATTTCAGCGACCCGTCGTTGGGGGCGGAGCAGAGAGCGTTGTTCGCCGAGACGCTGAAGGACTTCCGGGACATGTTCGTGGAGACGTCGAAGAAGCCGGGTCGTTCGGATCTGCTGGAGTTCCGCATCGACACGGGTGATGCCGTTCCGTTCAAACTACAGCCCTATCGAGTGGCCAAAGCCGAGGGAGACGTGATGGAAGCCGAGATCCAAGATAACCTGGAACTGAGGCTGATTCAACCTTCGACGAGTCCGTGGGCTAGTCCGGTGCTTATGATAAGGAAACCCGACGGGGGAATCCGATTCTGCATTGGTTACCGGAGACTGAATGCGGTCACGATCAAGGATTGCTACCCAATGCCTTTGATCGATGACATTCTGGACGTCCTGAGGAACGCCAAGATATTCTCGACGATGCACATCGCCTCAGGATATTGGAACGTGCCGATGCATCCTGACAGTGTGGAGAAGACTGCGTTCACAAGTAAGTTTGGATTGTACGAGTGGCTCGTTATGCCTTTCGGGCTCTGCAATGCGGTGCCTGCTTTCGAACGACTTATATAGAACATCCTAGCTGATCTGAAGTGGAAAATGTGTCTGGTGTACTTGGACGACTGCGTCGTCTTCAGTGACGACTTTCCGACTCATTTGATCCGGCTACGCCAAGTGCTGGAACGGTTCCGGAAGGCGGGCTTTAAACTGAAGATGAAGAAATGCCACTGGGGTCGTGACCAGGTGGCGTTCCTGGGTCACATCGTCACGCCAACCGGGATCCTGCCAAACCCAGAAAAAGCCAAGGCTGTAATGAACATCGAGCGGCCGCATGACTTGCACACGGTGAGGGCGTTTTTCGGACTGACCAGCTACTTCAGATGGTATATCCCGGGCTTCGCGACGATCGCGGCCCCTCTGGAGCAACTGAAGCAGAAGGGAGTCAAGTTCCGCTGGAACGATGACTGTGAAGTGGCGTTCCGTCAGCTGCAACGAGCTCTGGTGAAGCCTCCGATCCTCGTCTACCAGAACTTCTCTAAGCGGTTCAAGCTATACGTGGACTCGTCACACTTGGCCGTTGGAGCGTGTTTGATGCAGTCTGTCAACGGACGAGATCGAGCTGTGGCTTATGCCAGCAAGATGCTCGTCGGTTCGCAGCAGAACTGGGTGAGCAAGACCTCGGGAACGACGGAGATTGAGTGCTGAGGCATCATCTGGGCGACGAGGAAGTTCCGATGCTACCTAGCGCATGCCGAGTTCGATCTGTTCACAGACCATCAAGCTCTCACCTGGATCTTCGGAGAGAGCACGAAAACGTCAAACGCGAAGTTGGCACGCTGGGCGATGGAACTATCCCAGCTGCGCTTCAAGGTGTTTCACAAACCTGGAACTTCGATGGGTCACGCAGACGGGTTATCCAGACTGTATCACCGGCCGGATGCCAGTGTAGTCAACGTGATCCGGATGGCGGATCTCCTCAACGCTGAAGCTGGTGAGTCGAACGCCAACGCCGAAGGCGAAAAAGGCGGAACGACTCTGAACGGAACGCGAGGGCGTGCTTTCATCGAAGTCGGGGAGCCGCCGACTGCTGCGGAACGCGATGGACCGAGTGAGTCTAGCCAAGGCGCGCCCGCGGCCGAGGAGGAACCAGGACCAGTGGAACCACTTTCACAGGAGGAGCAAGAGAAGGACGACGTCGGAACGATGCCTCCACCTGATCCCTCTCCAGTGGACGACTTTGGATTGGATCGTGAGAAGTTCGTGTTGGAGCAGGAATGAACGCCATGGATGCGGGCGTTGAAGGCGTTCCTGTTGGACGGAGCCTTGGCGCTGGACCCGCAGTTGCGAACCAGCGTGCTGAACATGGCTCCTCACTTCGTGGTTCGGAACGAAGTGCTGATGAGACGTGTACATCTGGGGGCGCGTGCCGGCCCCGCCAGGACAATCACCGTTCCAGCAATCCCTTTGCTGTTCATTGAGACGGTACTACACTATTGTCACTCGGACATCTTCTCAGCGCACCTGGGGAAGACCCAGACCGCTGATAAGGTCCGGCACCACGCCTATTGGCACGGTTGGAAGAAGGACGTCGTCGAGTTTGTGCGCGAGTGCTTAATCTGCAGCGGGGGAAAGGGTCACAGACCGTGGAGGGCGGGCCTGGTGCAACGGATGCCGGTTCAAGAACTGTCCGGTCCTTTTGCACTGCTCGTCGTGGACGCTATCGGTCCGTTGCTGGTGACGCCGCGCGGGAACAAGTATATTCTGGTGTTCGTAGATTACTTTACGCGCTGGGCTGAGGCCTTTGCGGTCGAGTCGCTAGACACGATCTCGTTCGTGAACGCGATGATCGAAGGGACCATCTGCCGTCACGGCGTTCCAGAGAAGCTGTTGAGCGATAGAGGAACGAACTTCATCTCGCACTTGGCGAAGTCTCTGTACGAGACGTTGGGGATCAAGAAACTTTTCAGTTCCGCGTACCACCCTCAGACGCAGGGGTTGGTGGAACGCTTCAATGGAACACTGATGGGAATGCTAAAGATGTTCGTGAGCGAGACACAGATCGATTGGGACGTCTACTTACCGAGGGTTCTATTCGCGTACAGGACGGCGTATCACGAAGCCTTGGGTGACACCCCATTCTTCAGCCTGTACGGCCGCGACCCGGTGCTCCCGATCGACCTGGCGTTCCTGAACACCGGCAAAGACTGGAAGAGCAACGAAGTGGCTGCCATATCGGCGGAAGCTGTACTTCTCGCTACGAGACTCTCGACGCCTGGTGGAACGGCAGCTGATCAAGGCTCAGGACCGGCATGAAAATAGATTGAGTGGTCAGAAGAAGGTGTCGTTTATAGATCGGGGACGCTGTATGGGTTTACCAATTCTTCCGAGCGAAGAAGGGTGAGCGAAAGGCGAAGAAGCTGGCGTTCTCCTGGCACGGTCCGTACCGCGTTCTTGCCCAAGTCGGGGAGAACGCCTACCGAATCGCCATCCCGAGTCACCCGAACAAGGTCGTCACGATCAATGTGAACCGGCTGAAGACATTCTGCTGTCCGTGGAGCCGGCCGTACGCTGATGAAGTACCGGATGGAGTGGAACGCGAAGGCGAGGAGGAAGGAACGGGTCCCTTGAGTGAGGTGGACTTGCCGCCCTCGAGTTTCGCGGAACGGATCGCAATCGGAGGTGAGGACATCGCGGTGACGGGAGTGAGCTCGCCGATCGTGGATATCGTGGCGAAGCGCTTCGAGGCTAGACAACTGCAGTACTTGGCGCTCACGGCGACGTACGAGACGTTCTGGTTGCCACGAGCTGCCCTCTCGCCCCAGTGTGATGCTCTGGTACGAGCTTTCGAGGATACGGACCGAAAGAAGCGTGGTCTGCCTGAGTTATGGCGGAACGCCAGGCTAGTGGACGCTAACGCTGACGTTGACGACGCCGACGTGTTATCCTAGCCGGCCGCGTGCCGCGCTGGAACGGGCGTGGCTTGCGAGCCGCGCGAGGAGGTGTTTGGGGACGTGTGAGTACCAACACCAAGCGAAGTGGTGTATTTTGATACCCGAGTCTTGCTTGGCTCGGAGGGACGATGCGTGCGTCTGTGAAGCTCTCCTGAACCGGCATCAGCATGAATTTACGAAAGGAAGTCGAGAGTAACAGATGTGGAACGCGAGTAATTTGATTATGAAAAGAGAAAGGGAATGGAACGACGAGTATGGTGATTATCGGCGGCTGCCCTATTCCGGCTGATCTTCGTCTTCGGCGTCGGATTTGGGGGGTTCGTCTTCGTCGGCGTCATCAGACTCGTTCTCGTCGAGGTCCGAGTTGTCGGCACGACGATCTTCGGCCCTGGTAATCGCCTTGGCCTTTGGAGAGGCGTAAGTGCCGTCGATCAACTCGGCAGTGACCTGTGCCTGAACGGTCTTGATGCGAGTGCTGTTAAACAGCGTCTGCCAGGGTTCTTGAGTCGTCGGGCCGGCCCACGAGTCCTTCGGCGCCCTCGAGGAGCTGAGGTCAAAGCGGAGGCGGGCCAGAGCTCGGTCGGAGAGGCGGAACTGTGGCTGAGCGTCCGGAGCCAGAGCGCCGGTCGACTCGAGGAGCACCCTCATGTTTGGATAGCTAAAGAAGTCGATGAAGTCGGGCTCCAGCGCATCGGCGAGCGTGACTTCGTAGCGGTTGGTGTCGTGCTCTGCCAGCCACGCCAAGTCTTCGGCAAACGGAGTGTCGGGCCTCGCCCAAAGCACGTCCGGGGGCCCCTCCGAGCCAGAAGAGTTCTGGATGCTCGTCGAGCCGTTCCATGAAGACGTAGAAACCCCAAGTCTCGACGCAGAAGCTGATGAAGATAAGCCGAGCCTGGATGGCGCGGAGCTTAATCTTGCGACGGTTGGCTTGCGCGTTGCTGCCCGGCTCGAGCGGAGCGTGGAACGCCCAGTCCCAGAACGCCCGACGGTGCATCATCCAGAAGCGCCAGTGGGCGCGATGGACGTCCGGATAAGCGACAGGATCGTACCACAGCGGGCGTCCGTTCCACGGATACGCTAGGCGACACGGGCTCTTGCCGAGATCTCGAGCCTTGCGGAGGATGATCTCGACAGCCTGGCGAACGACATCAGGAGCCTTGGAACTGACCCCAAAGGCATCGGCGAGCGGCGTGGCTTTACGACCAACTGTGAGCGGAACGGGGGGCTTCGACTCGACTCCAGACGACTTGGCCGTGCCCCTGGGAGGTGACGTCTTAGCAGTCTTGGGCTTGGACGCGGCGCGCGGCTTCTTGGCTGGCGCTTGCCCGAAGTGGCTGTCGCTTTGCGCTTGGAACGCGCGGGAGCCTTGCCCTTAGCAAACTCGGGAGTCTTGACGACAGGACTTAAAGCGGCGGCGACCGATGGCGGCGACGGCAAAGCCAACACGGTGCCCTACAGCGCGGCGTCGGCCTTGGCGTCCATCGTGTCGCGAGCAAGCTGGTCGAGATGTTGGAGACCGGTGGACATGCCATTGACGTGCAGGTGGGCGCTCATGGCGGCCCAGAACTGCCCTTGAACCGTTCGGACGTCAAAGATGGTCGAGCCCTGGGCCTCCCGATCGAGAGTTTCGGTCAGGAAGGCCCGCACGCGCGCGATCTCGGCGGCGGTGAGTCGAGTGGATATGGTGCCGGTGTGTACTTGGCGTCGCAGATTGGATAATGGAGAGAACCGGTTGGAGCGACAGACCGCACAGTCTCTCCGGAACTTTCCTGTGATGGAATGATGGGCGACAAC
>JAABLL010000807.1:0-11679 GCA_012295475.1 Phytophthora gonapodyides | reverse complement strand
AGAGCTGCAGCTCTAGAGGCTACTGCTACAGCCTTGCATCCGAGAGACTGAGATAAGGTGTGCTGGCTTGCCCCTCTCACTGTTCGAACGGTACCCCGTCGCATGACAGGCTGTCAAAAGTTCAGCGATGGACGCAAGTCGATGTGAACACATTTTACCATGCATTGTACCGAGCTCGAAGCGAGTGGGGCTGCATTAGAGTGTGTATGTAGATCGTCTAACGGAGCGTGCGATATCAATTTTCCACTTGGTTGGGCTTCCTTGGTCTGCTCGATGCTCGTGGCTCTCGATCAAGGAGGTCTGTTGACCAGCTTCATAAGTTGCTGTCGACCAGCTTCAAAAGTTGTTGTTGACCAGCTTCAATTGTTGTTGTTGACCAGCTTCAACCGCTTGCTCTCGCTCAGGGGTACGTTATAAGATACTTCCAAGAAGTACCAACTACTCCTGTAGGCTTCAGTGTCCAGCAGTGCTTGAGGCCCCTGACACAGCAACCTCAACGCAGACGCATTGAAGATTCGAAGAAGACGCAGCCTTGGCTGCTGAATTTGCTTTAGCCCCATACTTTGCAATTGGCTCGCGGGGTTCTACTTCGATCGGCACCTGAGTTGCTTCGAGCGCCTCAGCTTTCCTTGGATCTGCAGCGAAATTTTCCACCTGCTCACCGTGAGCCTCACGCCAAGTTGGCGTCCGCATGGCTTGACGAAATGCCACATATCCAACCCTTGTTTGTCGTCATGTGTCGACCGCTAAGCCACAACTTTGTTTTTGCTGTTTGGCTCAGAGTAGCCTTCATGCGGGCGTTGCATTGCCATACGGGACGAAACTTGCAGGCATCAGACCCTGATTCATAGGCCTTCCAATCAACCACGAACACACGTAAGGCACTCCTCCGCTCGAAATCATGGGCTTTGCAGGGGCTGTAGATCCACGACGGTCTTGTCTTTCTTTCACTTTCCATTTCGCGCCGCAAGCCAAACAACTGCCCAAGCCCAAGCACGTCACATCATGAACATCAAGACTCTCTTCGCTTTCGCTGCCGTGGCCCTCGTCGGCATGACCAACGCTGAAGTGCAGGAGGACCACGTCGCCCGTGAGCTCCAGGTGGCCGACTTTAGCACCAAACTGCTCAACGCCGTCAATGCCAAGCGCGCCGAGAAGGGACTCAAGGCCGTCTGCATCAACACGAAGCTGGCGGCAGCGGCCCAGGATCTCGCGGACGACAACGTCAAGAACAACAAGGTGAGCACCAAGGGATCCGACGGATCCACCCCGACGACGCGCTACGACGACGCAGGCATCGAAACTGCTCAGTCGGCCGAGCTTGTCGCCGCCGGCCAGTCCAGCGCGGACGCCGTGGTGGCCACCTGGATCAAGTCCTCGAGCGCTTACCTCTTCAGCGACTTCCAGTTCATCGGCCCTGGCTACGCGTACGACAAGACCAAGACGTACAAGCACTACTGGGTCATGGACCTGGCCAACGCCGACGGCGAGTCGTGCGCTTAGAATGCTGCGGCTCCAGAAGCAAATTCACACACACCCGCACACAAGCAAAGCTCAAGGCAGTAGCCGATAACACTGTAAATGCAATCAAACTCACTCATGTAGCGAACGTTTGCCTACGTTGTACTACGTAGTACATGTACTTGCCAGAGCCCTGATTGCCTGCAAGATCACAGCCAGCTCGCTTCAACGGGATCTGCCTCGTCACTTGTCGTAGATCCGCTTGACGAAGCTCACCGCAGAAGACAGCCAGATCGAATTGGATAGACTTGCTACGCTGGCCTTGGCGGCGTAGCATAACCGACCACGCCAAGCTTATTCGAGCGCGGCTGCAACCATGGACCTCTTGAGCCTGCTCTTGTGGGCCGCAAGTTGTTGCTCGCTGTCGCGAAATGGCATTGCGTCGTGACGCCGGAATTTCAGTCCGGGCACCTTGCAGGCCTCCAGGAAACGACGGACTCGAGACTCTCGAGTCGAGAGCGAACTTCCTCCCCATCTGCAGTGGGCTCTGGTAATCCTGAGCTTTGCCCGGTGTGGCCCGCGCGTTTCTCAACTACTCGGAGCTCCAGGCCACAGGTTCCTCCCTCATGCCACCCCGAGAACATCTTTGGGAGTCTCCGTTCGTTCATTCTCGAAATTGCAGCGAAGCAATACCAACTCGCCTCTCCCCTCCAATCGAAGGACAAGAACCAGTATGAAGAGCTTCCTCGCCCTCGCTTTCGTGGCCCTCGTCGGCTCGGCCAACGCCGTTGAAGTCTCTCGCGAGCTCCAGGTCGCTGACTACAGCGCCAAGATGCTGACCGCCGTGAACGCCAAGCGCGCCGAGAAGAACCTCACCGCGGTGTGCATCAACTCGAAGCTGGCTGCGGCCGCGCAGGCCCACGCCGAGGACATGGCTGCCAACAACTTCATCGGCACGTCGAGCTCGGACGGAACGACGCAGATGGACCGCCTCGAGGCGCAGAACCTGACCGTGACGGCCGCTGCCGAGCTGGTGGGCGCCGGCTACACGTCCGTGGACAAGACGCTCGCGGCGTGGCTCCAAGCTTCGAGCGAGTACATCTACGCCGACTACCCGTACATCGGCCCCGGCTACAAGTTCGACAAGACCAAGCAGTACAAGCACTACTGGGTGCTCGACCTCTCGGACGGTGAGGACGAGTCCTGCGCTTAGGAACTTGAATCCGAAGAGCTTGTTAATGAAAACATGCACACACACACTTACCTAGCGTCTCTCGTAGTTGATGAAGCGCAACGCTAGCAGCCCCAGGACGCGTAGGATGACGATGATCAGCACGACAACGCCCATGTTGCGCAGTAGTTGGTCGTGACGCGCACCGAACGTGTACTCGACGTAGTCCTTGACGCTCGAGAACGTGAGCGTGACGGGCGCGTCGAGTAGTTCCTGACAGCCGATGTCAGAGCCACCGATCGATGGGCAGTCAGCGAACACGAGCGCAGTGAGAGCGCTGAAGCAGTAGCGTAGCGGCACAATCTGGTAGAGCCACTTGTACCCGGCGGGGATGGAGTTCACGGGCGGATTGAAGCCCATGAACAGGAAGCTGGCCGTGTTGACGACGACCCCGACCACCATGGCCAACTCTGCTGTCGGTAGCGCATAGGCCAGCAACTGGCCCATGTAGACCTGCAGCAACACTAGCAGCGCCGTGTTGATCCAGAAGAGCGCTGCCGATGCAACGCCACCCGTGAAGCCCACCATCGGGTAGAAGACGACGGAGAAGAGCAAGGTGCTCGCAAGCACGTACGGGATCTCCACGATGGACCCGGCAATGAAGTACCATAACGCGCTGTACGTCTGGCCAGCGCGTTCTCGATAAAACGAAGCTCGGTCCCCCACCGCGACAGGGAGCACGCCGAAGAACGACACGATGCCGTTGAACCCTGTAGCGATGAAGAGCATGCCGACACCGGCATTTGCGCCAGCGTACGAGCCGTAGTCTGCTTCGAGGAAAGCGATTCCGAAGATCAACGCCAGCACGAGCGAAATGCCAACTCGTGTGATGTTGTAGGAGGCCGTTCGCCAGTATGACCTGAAGCTGCGCTGCACCAAGAAGTGAAGCTGGACGAGAGGACCAGCAGCTCTCTTCGTCGTGAAAACCAGCTCGCCGTGGCTCTCTGACGGACACGCGACACCCGGTTCTTTCATCACCGCATCCAACTGCTCCTGGCGCTTGCTCGTCTTGAAGAGATCTGCGAAATCGACCGCGGCCGCGTTGCCAGAGCTTTTGTCGCCAGTGTTGACCCCCGCACCAATGCACTCCAACATCCACGTGGCCGGATTCGCTTCCGGTTGAAGAGGAGCAACGCCAGGAAGTTGCTCGAAGTACTGCACTAGATCACGGCAGCTTGGGCCAACGTCACCGAAGAAGACCGTCCGGCCGCCTCGTTGAAGAAGCAGAACGCTGTCGAAAAGACCAAAGACCTCGGCAGACGGCTGGTGAATCGTTGTGAGCACTGTTCTCCCCGAGCGCGCCACTTTCTTCACACCTTCCATGATGGACTTGGCGGCAGCAGCATCCAGGCCACTGGTAGGCTCGTCAAGGAACAGGATGCTCGGTTGTGCAGCAAGCTCAACTCCAACCGTAAGTCGTTTGAGCTGCTCCATGGACGCCCCGCGGACGATCCGGTCGGCTATCGGGTGCAAGTCGAGAAGGTCGAGGCATTCACGGACCGTGTCCCGCTTGACGCTGTCTGGGACGTCCCCTGGCTGTCGAAGGAAGGCACTTAAGGTCAGCGCCTCACGGAAAGTAGCTCCTTCGCAATGCACGTCGGTTTGCTCGCAGTAGCCTGTGCATCGACGCATGGCCAAGTCGCTAGCTTCGTGGCCGTTTAGCAGGATCCGCCCGCGCACAGAGCCGCCAGGCTTGCGGTGCGCAATGACATCCATCAACGTTGTTTTGCCTGCCCCAGAAGAGCCCATCAGCGCCGTCATGAACCCCGGCCGGGCGAAACCAGAGACACCCTTCAGGATCTGCAGTACGTCATCTTCGGCTTCTTCTTCTCCGAGCTCAGGCTTCTTTAGGTAGCGAGGCATCGGCACAGAATACCAAATGTCCTCGAAGGCAAGCGTGACAGGGACAAAGTTACGTTTCTGGTCTTCACCCGTAGAAGGCTGGACAGTGATCTCCACCGATTCGGTGCCTCGTGGGGTCTTGATCAGCCCGTATGAACTCTCATTCGCCTGCTTCGATTTGGCTGTGCACTGAGACGGATCAACGTCACTAGCGAGCGAGTTTTCGTGACCGATTCCGTCTTCGACATCCACGGATGAGCCAGTGTTTCCTCCCTCGGGACCTTCAAAGCGTCGGTGTTCCAGGGCCCAGACCGAAAGCACCAGGAAAAGGAGATAGCAGCCCACAACGAAGACCATGCTGAGCCCCACGTACTGCTTGTTAGCTGGCACGTCAAACAGCGAGAGGTAGTACTCGCCCATTGTTCCACCCGATAGCGCGCAGTAGTCAACGCCGTCGTAGGTGCAGACGTCGAACCGAGAAGCCCGGAACTGGTTTACAGCGAGTCCGCGGATGCCCCAGGCCACGGGGCTGGCCCAGTACAGCCAGATGAGATAGTCGGGGATCTGGTCTTTTGGGATGGCGAAGCCGGAGAACATGACGAAGAAGAGCACCGAAAGCATCGCCATCGGCATGGCTACGTTCATGTTGGGCGTCAGTGCGACCAGCAAGAAGAACCACGCGCCAAAGGCCAGGCTTGAGAGAAACACAACGGCTTCGTACCGCACAAAGAGCTCAGCGTCCGGTACAAAGCCACAGAGCCAGTAAATGAGCGATCCAAAGACGAGCGTCTCGAACAGCGCCACCGGGAGGTGGCTCACGGTACTAGCAAGCACGAACGATGACGACCGATACAAGTTGGCTCGACGCTGACGGTAGAAGATCTCGCGAGCTTCGAAGAGCGTCGGGATCTGCGCTGCCTGGCCCAGCGACACGAAGAAGATCACGGAAAACACAACGCCCATGATAACTTGAACGTCGGTGGCCTCGAAATCGTAGAAGGTGCTGGCATACAGCAGCCCCATGACCACGGTCATCACTGCTCGGCCGACCACGAACGCGGCGTTGCGGCTCAACACGAGCATCTCGCGACGAACGAGCGTCCAGGTGCTCGCCAGAAAGCTCTGCTGGAACTCAGGAATGATATCCATGTACTTGTGTGTATCCTTCACCAGGTCCGCATCCAGTGGGGCCTCCAGTTGCTGTGCTTGACGCCGGTAGATCGACGAGCCCGAGAAGGCCGCAGCAAACTGCGCTGCCGAGCGGGGAAAGTCCTGACTTGAACGTGAACTCATCACTTGATACCGAAGCTGGTCATCCGTTCCGAGGTCCATCAAGAAGTCGGCGAAGTCGCGTCCTGGGGGGCAGTAAAAGCCGAGACTTTCAAAGTAGCCTCGAACCTCCTTCGCGGGGCCGTGGTAAGCCACCCGTCCCCCCATCAGCAGCAGGACATCGTCAAACAGCGCGAAGATCTCCGGAGCTGGCTGCAACAGCGCCGCCACAACAGTTTGACCGAAAGAGCGAGCACGACCTCGCAAGGTCGACACAATGTCGAAGGCTGCAGCGCTGTCGAGTCCCGTGGTGATGCTGTCCAAGAACAGCGCGAGTTTGAACCCGACCAGCATTTCGCCAGTCGTGACGCGCTTGCGCTCACCGCCGGACACGCCGCGCTGCAGGTTCCCGCCAATGTTGGTTTCCGCGCATTGAGTGAGGCCAAGAAACTCCAGCGTGATCTGTGGCGAGTACTGCAGCAGCGATCGAGCCGTGGCTTGTGCTTCGACATTGTCCTCCAATTCTCCGCGATTCAGCAGCTCTTCAACATGTTTGGCAAAGAAAGCGGTGCTGCAGATGTGGGCGAACTCGTGCGTCTCACGCACAGTGAGAGTGGACAAGTGCGAGTCTTGCTGAGGAACGTAGGCTGCAAACTGCGGCAAGCGGCGCGCCAGAGCCTCGCGAGACTCGTCGTTATACGTGACGTCGCCTTCGACGACGATGCCGTCGTTTTCCACGGGGAACCGACCGCTTAGCAGCTGCAAGAGAGACGTCTTCCCTGACCCCGGTTGGCCCAGCACGAGCGTCATGGTGCCTGGCTTGAAGACCCCCGAGACGTCCTGGAGGATGTACCGGTTCGACGCGTGGTTGTCACGACCCCCTTGTTTCAGGAACGACGGGGTGCAGGCGCCGACGGACTTGGCAACAGCTCTGCGCAGCACAGTCGGTAATGTCGGAAGCTCAGAAGAAGCTGCGGTCCCATGGACGGTGGGTGTCTCGATTGAAAGCGAGAGCTTGTGCACCCGGATCTCCAGCTGAGGAAGCGACTGGCCCGCCGCGAGGCCCAACTTGTGCGCCACAAGGCGGTGAAACTCGTCGGGGCCTGCGGCCATGAGCGCACTGGCCGAGTTGTGCGAGACGGACTGCGGTTGCTGGTCACCGGGCCGCTTGCCGGAGCCTTCTCCGGTTTCCATCACTTGTCAAGAATTTCGTGAATTAGTTGCGGAGTGCGTGGCAGGACGCAAATGCGGAAGTGATCGACCTGAAACTGGAAATCAAAAGCCGGATGGAACTGTTGTCCAGCGGCCGCAGATTTGGATGGTCTCCGAAGGCAAAGTCTCCGTTAAAAAGCATCGTGGATCCAAACTATTGTTTGGTCCGGTTCGCGAAAGCATAATCAGGAAGAGACGGGCAAACCAACGGATCCCAACTTCGCAGATGGTTCAATGCCGACGTCGTTGGTCTCCAGCTCCACTGGAGCCTCCAGCTCTTGGATATACTCGGCAACGTCTTGACTTCACGCAGCGCCCAGCGTTTCCTGTGGTCTCCTTCCTTGATTTCATGCAGCGGTCTTGCTCACAAAGGCAACAGCGGACCAACCGGACCGCTTGGTCTGGTTTGTGTACGACACACAATTTGTTTTCGCCTTCAATTTCGTTCCTTGGCTGGCACTCGCCCAAGCTGCTCATCAAGCCATGGCCCGCGCCGCGATCGCCACCAAGAGCAAGAAGAAGCCTGGGGACTTCAAGCGGCCCAAGCGCAAGGTGGGGCGCCGCGCCGCGCCCGCGGCCAACGTGACTTCCGTGGGCATCACGTCTCGCCGCATCAACTTGCTGGAGCAGTCGCTGTTGCAAGACAAGGCCGGGGCCGCGCAACTCACGCGTCGGAACCTAGCGCTGCCAGAACTGCTGGCTCAGGCCGGCCACTACAACGCACATGTGCGCCAGCGCGCGCTGCAAGGCTTACGCGAACTGGCCGCGCAGGAGACGGCGGCCAACCTGCGGGCCAACGCTTCAGTGCTGCTGGAGCGCTTCCTGCCGACTTTGCTGGACGAGGAGGCCGTGGTGCGCGAGGCTGCCGTGCAGGCCTGGAAGTCCATGCTGCCCGTGCTTCGCAGCGCGCTGGCCCCATTCGCCACGCTCGTGGCCACGTACTTGTGCAGCGGCCTGACGCACCTGCAAGTGGGGGTGCGGCAGGACGCGCTAAAAGCTATTGGGGCTCTTGTGGAGGCTGTGCCTGAGCTGCTGAGAGAAGACGCAGGCCGCGAGGCGCTGGCCAGGCTGCTGGAGAACTTCCGAGACTTAATCTGTGCCGCCCAGACCCAGGGGATTCGGATGAAGAACACGTACGACCTGCTGCTTGGTGCGGACCCGGCCGATGGCAAGAAGGCTGGCCGCAAGGGTCAGAAGAACAAGAAGAGCAAGAAACCAAAGGCCCCGTCAGGTGCGCTGGCGCTGCGCTTTGCGGCGCTGAAGGTGCTGCACAAGCTGCTGCTGTCGGTGAGCAGTGGGCTGACGGCCAAGGCCGGCGCGGCCAGTGGTGGCCACCGCTCGGCCTCAGTCCCGATCACCAAGACGTTGCTGCTGTACCCGGCTCCGCGGCTGTTCGAGACGAGCATGTTTGCTGCGGCGTCGTTGACTACCAGTTCGGGCGAGAAGGCCAGCGCGTCGTGGCAGGAGAAGGTGCGCGCGCTCCTCCCGGCGCTGCTGGAGTTGTGGCTCGAGTGCCTGGAAGGAAGCACCGACGCGCTCTCGGACGTGCACGTGGAGAACATGAAGTACATCGTGGAGTGCACGGCTACTGTAGTCGGTGCCAACACGGACATGCTGGCTGTTGACTCAGCGGCCGACGCGAAGAACAACGAGTTCTTCCAGGCCGCGCTCAAGCTGCGCGAGGAGCTGTTGGCGCCCGAGAGCTTCCCGATGCTGCCGAGTGCTAGCGCGAGTTTGGCCGCTGGGTCGGACAGCCTGGGCGTGCTGTCGAGGTGGCACGGGATGAATGCTGCGCTGGCCAAGTTGGCGTGCGAGTACCTCCGTCTTCCTGCGCTGATGCGTGGGTCTGCCAAGGAGCAACAGGGTGAGGCGCTGGAGCAGCGTGTGTGTACTTACGTCGTCAGCACTCTTGCCAAGTACACGGAGACGCCGGAACTTCGCGCAGTCGCCAGCATGCAGAACGTGCTCCAGCCTCTTCTGGAGGTTGTGACGCTCATTCTGGCGTCTGCGGCGCAGCGTCGGGAGGTGTCTACCGCGGAGAAGACAGCCCACGAGCGCACTGTTTTGCTGGAGGCGGTGACGCAGTTCTACGTGCTGTGTACACCCAAGTCCGTGAGCTTTCGCAGCTGCACGGCGTTTGTCGTCGAGCAACTTGAGATCGCGTTGCGTGGCCAGCAGCAACCGAGTCAAAAGCTGGCGTGGCCGATGGTGATGAAGTGGGTGGTGTGTCTGGCCGATCTGCTGGGCCAACTCGACCCGCAGCACATGGAGCTGGGCAGACGCAGCCTATTGGCCTTGATCTCCGTTCTCAAGCAGCTTCCTGCTGAGTTTACCAGTGGCGAGCAGATGGACAGCGTGCTCAAGAACTTGTCTGCTTTCTTCGACTTGGCCGCCGTGCCTTCACCTTCAATGACGGAGGACGAGCAACAGCGGATGCTGGCCAGGACGCGCTTTGACTCCTTGGGCGCGGCAGACCAGCTCGCCTTTGTGGCGCTGGTGTATCACCTCCCTCGGTATCCCGTCTCTCTGCTGCGCGCTCTTGCGAGTTGCAGCAAGAGCCCTCGCATTTACAGCGAAGCGAAAAGCTTCCTGGTGGACATCCTGTTCCAGCGACGCGAAGCCGTGGACCTGGCCCACATCGTGAGCTTCCTGGTGAGCACTGCGCTTGCGCCTGTCGAGGCGAACGCTCTCCAGCAGCGGCAGCAGCTGCAGCTCGTGGCCCACGTGTGCTCCACTTTCGTTGCGATGAATCTGGGCAACTCGCTGCCGAAGATCCTGTCGCCGACATTGGCCAAGGCTCAGGCTCGAGAGGAGTTAGACACGATGGAGCTGCACACTCTGGTGCTGTTGTACCGCACCTGTGTGTCGTCTGCTACGACTCGCAGTGTCGACGCTCACCAGCAGCGGTCGGACATTCCCGTGGAGATGGAGCGCGAGCTGGTGACCTTGAGCGTGAAGATCTTGACGAACTACACGGCGTCCTCGGCTTCGGAGCAGTCGACGACACCGGAGGAGATCGACGCGCGCGAGCAGCAGCAGCTGCTTGTGGAGGCCTGTGTGTCGACGTTGGTGCTTGGTGAGGCCAACACCTTCGCCACCTTCCTCGATGAACTCCTCGCGGCACAGCCGGCTGCCGTTTTGACCGGTCGACTGCGTGTGTTCCAAGCGCTCGTGCGGACGGCAAGTCTGTCCGGAGCATTCCGACGCCACCAGAATCACGTTGAGCGCTTGCTCCAGGCGGTGGCGCAGCAACACGCTGGCCAGGATGACATCGCGCAACTTGTTCGGCAGTTGCGTGGAGACCTGGAGCTCCTTGCAGTGGGCCAGCTTACTGAGGACGCCTCCAAGTAGATAGATCAATGAATAGCATTCGTATACTGTACTGGATTTCCTTCTTATCCTGTTGATCCCTTTCCGGCAAACATTTCCACGTCAATCAGTGGCAATTTTATCAGTTTTGCCATGCGTTTGCCACTCGTCGGAGTGATGTGCATCCTCTGCAGTGGCATTTCAGCGCGTTCGACGGAGTTTCCAGCGGATAACCCGCAGGTTTGTACGGAGCGAGGAAAGGATGTGATGCTAGTTCATTACGGTAACCAAAATTTTGTTTCTGACAGGCGTGCGAATGGGACATCAAGATGTGTGCTGATGGCACGTGGGTGTATCGCCGAGCGGATCGCAATTGCGACTTCGACGACTGCCTGGTGGAATTTCCCGAGTCTACAAGTCTTCAGCACTCTTCGTACTCGTCCCCGACGCTCCGTTAAACAGAACCACTAACAATGCCAAGGAGCGGCAGCAGCATAGTTGCCAGGCATGAACACGTTTCTGGTAGTTCTTGCTTGATTAAGATCCCCCGCAAAGCGTCGGCCGTTGCTGAAATCAAAGAGCTTTCACTGTTTAGCATCGCACACGTGGTGCATCAAAGCACGATGAAGCCTCGCTCGTGGATCAAAACGATGGCGGCGAGCGCCCTCATGTCACCACGAGCTGCGTTGCGTAAGGCGACTAGCAGTCCTCGTACGCCTAACGCTGCCACGACTGCTTCTTCGAGGACTTCAATTCCGCTCCCAATGCTGACGACGCTCACTCGTGTGGTTCAATTCCTCGACGAGAATCATCACGACGAGGAGGGGCTGTACAGCAAGCCTGGCGTGGACGTGGAGTGCAAGGAGTTGCTAGCTTCCTGTCGTGGTTACCAGTTGCCAGACTTGAACGCGTACAGTCCTCACTCCATTGCTAGTGTCGTCAAAGAGGTGAGTAGATTGGAGAACAACATCGATTGGCTTAGTGAGGGGGGGGGGGCTAATATTGCTTATGGGTGCCAGATACTAAGCGAGCTGTACAAACCACTGATCCCTGCTCGCACCGGTGAACAGCTTCTTGAGGCTGTTTCGAGTGGCCGTCTTAACGACGAAGCCGAGCGCGCCATTACGGAAACTTTTAAGCAGATTCGCTCCACCACGCGCGACTTTCTTCGAGTGTTTCTGTGCCATCTGAACCACGTACGCAAACCCTGCATTCACGCAGATACCTCTGTTTCCTCACAGCTCTGCACGTCAGGTATCTTCAAGTGGGTCCAGCCGCATGAGCGTGACGAATTTGGCTTTGCATGTCGGTATCGCACTAATTCGACCTACAGAGGATCGCGCCGACGTCAACTC
>JAABLL010000806.1:0-11680 GCA_012295475.1 Phytophthora gonapodyides | reverse complement strand
CCCCCGTGTTCCACCGGCCACAACTGCACTGTTCTGGGTGTGCGGGTGGGGGGGGGGGGGGGGGCGAGGGGGGGGGGGGGGGGGGGGGGGGGGGGGGGGGGGGGGGGCAAAAACGGTTGGCATTGGTGGATTAATGCTAATTTAGTACACTCCAGGACAAAAAGTGTGCCGACAGAGGGAATCGAACCCACGAACTTCCTCTTAGAAACTGCCGACCCAATCGACTGAGACAATTTTTCCATAAAGTGAGACGGAGGATAGTATATTCAGTAATAATCTTTAGCAATATAGCAAGCTAGGAGACAGCTACCCGGTGGCAACGTCCACCAACTGCTGAAACACACACCTGCTGCTACAATAACAGCAGCTGGTGTTCGATTTCCGCGTAGCCGTGCAAGTGTGAGCGGCCAGCCCAGCGATCTTCGCTCTCTCTCTCGTTGTCTCCAGCGGACCAGGTCACTCCGTGCTTCGGGGCTGGGCTACCCAGGGACGCTGCTCGCCCTCTTCGACTGTCGGGTGGCCTGGCGTGGGCTCAACTACCACACTTCCGCTAACAGGGCTCGACTACCTGAACACGGGGCTTCGCTGTACCCGACTATCTGCAGGGCTCGACTACCTCCCAGCATTACCCGTCTCCTATTCTGCACATACGCTGGGCCTTGGCTCTCGCGCTACTAGTCCTACTTCGCTAGATGCTCGGCACCGGGCTGGTGCTTCTTGCTTTATTTCTCGGTTAGCTCTGCTCGTCTCGCGGCGAATCCAGAACGTTCCGGGGCCACGATCCTAGGTAGCTGCCTTCCTTGCAACTCTTCGAGGCTTCTGCGATTTTCCTGCGGTCCAGCTTGGCCTGTACCCACGGGTTGGCCCGCCGGGTCGGCCCGTTGCCAGTCGTTGTCGTTGTAGTTGTCCTTGTCCTTGTCGCTCGCTGTGTCCTCGCTGCTGACCTACTGTCGCGGTCCTCTAGGGGCCTGCTGTTCTGACCGCGGCAATCAACCACGCTCATAAGCCTTCCGGATTATTACGGAAAAATATTAATTCCTGTTGCTTACGGACCTGTTGTCACTGCTGTTGTAGGAAAACCTGTTGCTTGGTCTGAATTGCTGTTGCCCTGCATGAAAACCTGTTGGTCTGACCGACAATATATTTACAGCGCTGAACTGATGTTGTCAGTGCTGAATCAATGTTTTTTTAGCATCATTGACTGAAGAGGTTTCAAAACAGATTTCACTCACGCTGGGCTCTCGAGGCGTTTATTCCAAGCTCTGGCATCCGGCTAGCGATGGAGGTTGACAGCACCGCTTCTAGTGATGGCAGGGGTGACACATATGTGTTAGAGTATTCTGACGACAGTAGTGAAGGCAATGCTTCGACTGAGGTCACTGACGAGGAGGTAGTTTCATCTTCTTCAGTGGTCAATGCCCCTGACCAAGTTGAAGCCATGGATCATGGCGTATACGAAGGCACCGCCATGTGCGACGCGGCTTCAGTCGAGGCCATGGACGAGGAAGACCTTTACTTCGATGTTTTGGACGCGCTCCGGCCGAGGCCACTGGTGACGATAACCCCCGCAATTCCGAATCCGATGTATACGAAGACACATCCATGAGCGATGCGACTTCAGTTGATGCCATGGACGAGAACGAACCTTCCGATGACATCTTCGATGGCGCTGACGCAGCCTCGATCGAGGCCTCTGGTTATGAAGACCCCGACGATTCAGACTCCTCCGTGGAGTATGAAAACTTTGGCGGGTGCGTGAACCAAGAAACCATAGTTAGCGAAGAGGGCGAGCCTGACGCAATCTACACAGGTGTCAGTTTCTTTGATACAGAGGCAGAGGCAGAAGCAGAGCAGGCACTTCACCGCCTTAACGAATTTGTGTACTCTTACAAGACGCGGTACATTTCAAGATTTCGCGTTGGAAAAGAGTTTTCGTGCCATTCGCACAATGGGTGCCGTCACTACATCAAGCTGGTAACTCACCATGCCGGTGACGAGAGCGCTAAGTTCGAAGTTCAACAAAAAGGTAGCCATGTCGGCGCCTTAGTCAACGTTCTTCCCAAAGGGATATCTCCGGTCTTGAAGCCCGAGATTGATGCACTTCTCCATCTAGGAATGGGTGCAGGACGCATTCGCAACATGCTTCTCTTCAAATACCTCAGAAATCCCAAGATGATGTCGTTAATTTCCGAGGTGAAGAAGATGGCGAACCGAAAAAGCTTACTTAAAACGAACGTGACGGGTGGGAAATTAACAAGTTCATCACGCTTCGGAACTGGACTGCGGGCAAGATGTGCCAGTCTCGCGATGATTTCATCTCATTCGACGAAGCCAATGTGAGTGATATGAACCAGATTATCGTTTTAAACGAGTTCGAGCACACGGTTACCGTGGCCGGACTGTCAGTGGCCTCCCTTGGGGTAGTTTTAACTTCGCGCGCTTTGTTTCGCAACGTCGCACACGCTGTACACGACCAAGGTGATATTTTGGTCGTGTCAGCTGACGGCACGTACCGAATCCATTTTGGTGGCTGGACTCTGGTCGACTGTGGCGGAATAACTGTCAAAGTTTGTGGAGCAGGTTACGTGCAGAGATTTCGGCCTTGGCTTAACATGTTCGTGAAAACGGAGAGCACGGAAGCCTATCAGCAGATGTTTGCAGCGTTGGTCAAATACGCTAGAGAGTTCCTGGACGTGGAGGTCGTCGTGCGCAGTGGCAGTATCGATCACTCTGACGCTATCGCTTCGGCGCTAGTTATAGTATGGCCTCGAATCGAGATTCTCACGTGCTGGGAGCACTATCTTCGCCAAGCAGGCAAGCAGAGCAAACTCAAAAACACAAAGGGTTTTGTCAAGGACGTAGCCGAGCTGCATTTGCGGCAACTGCACCTGACACGATCGTTGAAGCAGTTCCGTGCTTTGTCTAAACGAGTAGTAAAAGCCTGCAAAGTCGCCGGCGAACCGGAATTAGCAGACTGGCTGACTACGGTGTACTTGACACCATGTTGGGAGCGTTGGAGCGTCAACAGCTCCTCAGTTCCAGGATTCCTGCCGACCCAGCAGCCTATCAAAAGCCACCACCGCGTCATCAAAGTCATTGTTAGGGACTACAAAAAAAGACCCGACGATCACGGTATTGAACACCGTTTTGCCCCGAATTCTCCTTTACGACGCTACAAACCTCAGTACTAGTCACCATCGGCACTACGCGGAAGGTGAGGTCGTCAGTTGTTTGTAATATTGAAAGCAGGCCAAGCTGATATATTTTCCAACATGACTTTATGCGTGTACAGGTCCTTTGCCTGTTGATGCCGTCATGAAAGCGAAAGACGAATTGATTCGTCCTGAAATTCATTGCATAGCAAAGTCGTCGATACGAATTCGAATCTTCTCCAACAGCGAAAAGGCGATGGTCCTGCCAATACCTGAGAAGAATCTTGCTGCTGCAAGTGTAACTGAGACGCGCACCGAGAACTAAGTTCTAACTGCAGCTCGCTGATACGCAAAACTAACGCTTTGCAACATTGTGTGATGAATTAGGTTCAAAAGCTCCCTTCAAGGAAAGCTAGTTCGCCAACAACCGATTCAGGATGCAGAGGTGTCGATCTTGTCTCTGCATCAAGTGTCTGTTGACCGAGGAAGCCTCGCCACCATGTGCCCACCGGTTGCACGTGCGAAGTGGAAGTTTGAAGATGTACGCTCATTTGGGAGATGTTCCCTGCTTTTCAATGCTGATATTGATGTTTGAGTGTACAGATATGCAAGATTCGCAGCGCCCTTGCGCTGCACGTGCAAGAAATTCATGCACCATGGCTGGGTGTGTTCTCACGTGGTTGCTTCGCTGCATCTGCTAGAAAAACTTCCGATTGGTCTTGCCTTGCAGAAAATTCCGATGAGAGGGCTGCCGGGACGCCCCCGCGCACTCCAAGGAGGACTATAACGGCCCGCCAATCCTTACGACGTGGAACGCCTTATTGAGCTGTTCAAGAATCACCCAGGAAGACCGGTGAAGTAGCCTGTTGTCCAGGAGTTTGATGTGGAGGATGGAGGCAAGACGTTTAAGGAACAGTGCGTCGGGCAAGTTGCTGGGTGTCGCCTGTCAGCCAAGGACGGTGTGTACATATGGAGCGTCACTTTTATTCATGGCGACTCGCTTGAGTACCAAGTCGAAGAACTGGCCCACGCTATTCTGTCAGCTTTGGTGCAACGATAGTTGGTTGTCGTGCTGATATTTCCTCCCTTCGCAGGTTGAAGTGGGTTTAGTCTCGTCCCAGACGTTCACTTCCATTTAGTATAGTATACTCTAGCCTACTGATAACGGAGGCTGTGCTTGGGCGCAGTTCTCCCGCAATCCCGAATCTGCTGAGTGTGCGAACAGTGGCTTCTACTTCTCCTGTTCTTCTGCGCTGTACGAAACAGGTACTGAGCCCAAGCGCGTGAAGCTTTGAGAGCTAACCCTCTGGAGCTTCGTTGAACCACTGCGGATGGCGGGATCTGGATCACAGGCGCCGGTGCCACCGGCGGGCACCTCGGCTGCCTCGGCTACTTCGACTGGTACAACGGCTGGTGCTGCGACTACCTCGGGGATGCCTCGTGTGACGACTGCGGCCATTGCGACCACCACTGCGGCTTCGACTGCCACCTCGGCCGACGGGCAAGGTGGTTTCACGTTTGGATCTGTGGTTGCCGGTGGCATGCAAGCCTCGGTTGTCTCGTCAATGGGCTCGCTGGCGATGGCAAGCTTCGCGGCTTCCATGCCGACGACGTATGCAGCTTCGTATCCTGGTGGACCTTTTGCTTTCAGCTATGGCTATGGATCTGGGTTTCCTGGTGGTGTGATACCCGTTCCTGGACACTCTCATGCTCGTGGAGGTGGGATTGTTTCGCATGGAGTGAAGGAGATCTCGACTAAGCCGCCAGTAATGAAAGGCAGTTTTTATATGTATGCCGTTCAGTTGAAGACTTATTTGACTCGGTTGGGTCTGTGGGGCGTGGTTGATGGCTCGGAAATGCGTCCGCTCCTTGATGCAGAAGGGCAAGCTGCTTTGATAACGCTGCTCGGGACGCAATTTTGCGTGGCATTCCTGATGCAGATGCGGAGATGGTGTGTCATGAGGGTTCCGCGAGGGACATGTGGATCAGCTTCGAGAACAAGCAGACCAAGCGTGAATACGCGAATTATATTTTCGCTCGTGAGCAGCTCTACTCGAACAAGTACACTCGGAATTTGAACTTGAGCGATTGGTTGAGGGAGATGGAGCTGCAGAGACGTGAACTCCAACCACTATGGCAAAGTGATTAGTGACGAGGAGTTTGCGGAGATCTTGCTTGGCAACGTGTCTCGAACGCACCGTGAGGTTGTTCGGCAGTTCTCTCGGCACTATGCTGTGCTTGCTGTGTCGGGCGCGCACCAAATGGCGCCCACAGCAGCACAGGTCATGAACGCGCTCCGTGCTGAGGAGGATCTGGACGAGAGAGTTGCAGAGGAGCTACCTCAAGCTAGCATCGGGTCGACGAAGAGGAAATCGGTTAATTATTCTGGAAACCAAAACGCTGGCAATTCTGGCAAATGAGGTGCTGGAAACGGAAAGCGTCAGCGTGGTCGGGGTCGATACAAGGCCAAGGCTAAGAACCAAGACGGGAAGTCTGCTGGTGGTGGAAAGAAGAAGAACGACGGTTGCTGGAACTGTGGTGAGCCGGATCACATCCGAGCTAATTGTCCCAGCCCGAAGCAGAGTGAAAACTCGCAGGGGCTGAAGCAGTGTGCTGGCATGGAGGCCAAGCGGTTCCAGAACAAGAAAGGTGGCAATGGTGGAGGAGCGCAGCGCATCGATGCGCTGACGCAGCGCCTGGTTAGTGCGGCAGTAACTGGTACTCGTCGCCGCAAGTCCTGTGTCATGGAGTGGGTGTTGGACACTGCAACTGATGTGCATGTTTGCACTGACGCCACGTTGCTTGCCAACTCACGACCGGACAAGGAGCACATTTTGCTTGACTTTGATCGTCAACCCAAAGGGGAGCGTGTGGTAGGCGAAGTGCGCTTACTGGTGACGAATGTGGCATTGAATCGTGATGAAGAGTTGATGTTGCATGGTGTTGTTCATACGCCGACTGGACCAGACAATTTGCTGAGCTCACATTAGCTCGAGGGGAGTGGATGGAACGTGAGCTTCACGCAGGCAGATGGCAAGCGAGTATGTTGGCTGGAGAAGGACGACATGAAGCTGTCACTGGCTAAGACTCGAGGCCGCTATCGACTTGAAGCTAAGCCTGTTGAAGATCGCGAAGTGAGTGCTGTCTCGCGAACATCTTCCGCTGCTGCGCCCTGGAACTTGCGCTTCGCACATCTGAACTATCCAGCTCTACGGCAAATGGCTGTGAATGAGACTGTGGTTGGTTTGGATGAGTTACGCGGAGATGCAAGCTGTTCGAGTGGTGGACACGACGGCAAGTGCTGGACGTGTACCGCCTCGAAGTTGAAGAGGATGTCGTACAAGCAGACGCACATGCGGCGGGCTACAGAGCCATTCCAGAAGTTGATGTCCGACATGTGCAGCATTGGTGACTTGACGTACGATGGCTATCGGTGCTTCCAGCTCGTGGTGGACGAGGCTTCTCGCTGGGTTTGTGGCTTCCTCATGAAGGCGAAGGAAGAATCCAGACCGGTGGTGGTGGCACACCTGGAGTGGCTGTTGTCGCAAGGCAAACGGATCGAGGTCTTCTCTACGGACCAAGGCAAAGCGTTGGTCAATAAGAAGCTGAAGGCATTCCTCAGGGGGAGAGGAATTGAGTTTCTTTGGACGAATGCCTACAGCCCGGAGGAGAATGGTCTTGTCGAGAAGATGAATGGCGTTCTGGAGGCACGCATTCGGGGCTTGCTCACCACCGCGAACATGCCATGGCTCTTGTGGGGAGAGGCGTTCCTGTTTGCAGTGGATATCATCAATGTGAGCCCTTCTCGTGGACTTGGAGGTGAGACTCCGTACTCACGGTGTTTTGGCGAGCGGCCGGACGTAGAGCAGCTAAAGATCTGGGGCTGCATCGTCCACATGTTCACACCCAAGGTGTAGCGGAGCAGCAAGCTGGAAAACCCTGGCAAGTTGGGTTTGTTCGTGGGCTTCGCTAAGCACTCGGAAAGTGTTCGCGTGTTGAACTTGCGAAGTGGTAGAGTGGAGGAAAAGAGATCGGTGGAGTTTGACGAAGGGTGGACTGTTGAGCGGTCTTACGTTGAGCACCTCCTAATGAACACTTACCACAAAGGGCGGTTTGACCTTCCTGATATCATCCCGCTTGTGCGGCTTCCTGTTCTGGCTGCAGTGACGCATGAAGCGCTGGCTGCAGAGACTCGTGAGGAGTTGACTGGCCCTCCTGCAAAGCGTCAACGTCTTTCATCTACGGTTGGTGGTTTTGGCTCGGCTGATGTGGTGGAGCAGGCTCCAGTCAGCATGGGTAGTCCCGTGGCTGGATCGAGGAGTGAGCCTCCAGTGGGAGCGGCATCGGCTGCTGACCCGCTGTCACCTGCGAGTGCACTGCAGCAAGGGGTTGAAGACCACGAACGAGACGGCAGTGACTCCGAGAGCGCTGGCGGTGCACCTAACTGTCGCCGTTCAGTACCTTTGAGGGAGTGGCCGATTGTTTCGGATGACCGTGATGAGGAAGATGATGCAATTGCAGAGAGTGAAGAGGTTGTTGCCTCTGGTGAGCCAGCTGAAAGAACTGGAAGCTCAGTGGGAGACATGCTGTCGTCACCACGCAGTGACGAAGACGATGAGGAGGATAGCGGTGCTGGGGCATCGTTTCGTCGTTCGACTCACATTTGCAAACCGAACGCGTGCCTGTTTGACTATGTGGTTGAGCTACCAGAGAGTCTGGTCATCCAGGCCATGCACGCGGTGATGGAGCCGACTTCTGTAAAGGAGGCCTTGGAGGCCCCTGACGCTGATCAGTGGATCGAAGCTCTCAATAAGGAGTACAGTGAGCTTCTGCGTGATAACACTTGGGAGTTGATGGAGAAACCCGCGGGCGTGAAGGTGCTTACCAGCAAGTGGGTATTTGTGCGCAAGCGCAATGCACAAGGACGAGTGGAGAGGCATCGTGCTCGGATCACGATAAAGGGCTGCCAGCAGAAGTACGGTCTCGACTTCTGGGAGACGTACGCGTCGGTCGTGTGTATGGAGGCAGTTCGATTGATCCTGCTACTGGCACTACATTACGGGCTTCTGTGCAGACATGTTGATTTTGTGACTGCGTTTCTCAACGGCCCCATTGATGTGGAGATCTATATGAGGCAGCCGGAGTTCTTCGACGACGGAACTGGGCGTGTCTGTCGACTTCTGCGAAGCCTCTATAGCCTCAAACAGGCCCCACGCATTTGGTATCAAACGCTGGACAAATATCGTAGAGAGTGTGGGTTTGAGCGATCTAAGATGGACGGTGGAATTTACTTTCGCTGGGTGAATGGTAGTCCAATCTTTCTCACTCAGTACGTCGACGACATTGTGATTGCCGCGACTATGGAGAGCATCAAGTGGGTGCTGGCAGAGCTCGCGAAGAAGTTCAAGATCAAAGACCTTGGTGACGTGAGCCATTTGCTTTCGATGGAGATCAAGTACGTGCCAGGCCAGTCAATCTCTATATCGCAGCGTGGATATATTGGGCGGATTCTTGAGCGATTCAAGATGGCCGACGGCAAGGCTATGCCAACGCCGCAGGCGAAGGGCAACTTTCCGCTCCCTGGTGATCCTGACAGAGAGGCTGTATGCGTTAACATCGATCCTGATGTGGACTATCAGTGCATTGTTGGTTCTTTGCAGTATCTGGTGAGCTGCTCTCGGCCAGACATCGCTAGTGCGGTGCGAACGCTGGGCAAGTTCCTTACGTGCTACACGAAGGAGCACTTTGTGCTGGCCAAACGGGTTCTGCGGTACTTGCAGGGACGCGTGACTATGGGCTCGTGTGGAACAAGCCAGTGTCGCCGGGACTGCAGCTGGTCGCCTACGCTGATGCAGACCTTGGAAACGAAAAAGATGATCGTCGTTCGATCACTGTCTACGTGCTGCAACTGAATGGGTGCACGTTCTGCTACAAGAGCAAGAAGCAGCCGATCATGACGAACGACACGTGCAGCGCGGAATTCGTGGCTGCTAGCGAGTGTTCGAACATGATCACGTTGACTCACAATCTATGTGAGGAGCTGAAGCTCCAACGGAGTACGTTGACTATTCTCTACGATGACAACCAAGCTGCGATCAAGGTGATCGGTGAAGTGAGCAGCGGATACAGGGTTCGCAGTGTGGATCTCAAGTTCCACAAGATTCGTGACTTTGTTCCACACTGCGAACCTTGTATGCAAGGTGTTCCGGGTGGAGTACTGTCCAAGCGAGGACAATATCGCAGACGTCTTCACCAAGCCGCTCGGCCCGCAGCAGTTTGCTAAACTGCGCCAGCGCTTGAACGTGTTGTGCCAGAGTAGTTGAGCACTGCAAGCAACCTGCTGGTCACGTCGGAGTTCAAGCAGCGCGAAGTGGGAGTGTCAGCTTTGGTGCAACGACAGTTGGTTGTCGTGCTGCTATTTCCTCCCTTCGCAGGTTGAAGTGGGTTTAGTCTCGTCCCAGACGTTCACTTGCATTTAGTATAGTATACTCTAGCCTACTGATAACGGAGGCTGTGCTTGGGCGCAGTTCTCCCGCAATCCTGAATCTGCTGAGTGGGCGAACAGTGGCTTCTACTTCTCCTGTTCTTCTGCGCTGTACGCAACATATTCGACGAGTGTACGCGCTGGGCACGCAGTGAACGCCAACAAGAGGATCGCAATTCATATTAGATTAATTCTATCAAGAGTTACTTAGTACTTCGAAGTAACAACAGCAAGTTAGGCACTTTGGTGTTGGCTTCGTTCAGCATAATTCCTGTGTTGAACAACAGCTTTTCTCAACCAGCCGGGGAAGTAACACCTTTCCTCGAGAAAAACTGTGGTAACAGGTCGGTCAGTATTTGAGCAACTGAAATTAATTAGCACCCGATTATTATGAGATAGGAAGCAACGAAGTGCTGAATAGCCGGTCCAAACGGGATTATTGCATCGCCAAGCCGTCTGTCCGCCGCACCAGTTTACCGGTAGCGTGTGTTTGGCTTGTGTGGCATAGTCAAGGCCGATGGATGTAGCACGACTCGCGCAGAAAATGCGTCAAAGCCTCGCTTAGACCCATGTAGAGGGTGGTCTCACTAAAGTAGTTTAGAGAAAAAGCACTATTATAAGGTTATTTGACGAAGCTGCCCGGGCTCAATTGTTTTTTTTCCTATCTCAGCCGTCGCGTAACCCTAGTTACTATTCTGCAACTAAAACGCAACAAAATTGAGATCATGACAAGGAGAAGCAGCATTCGCAATCCTGTAAACCCAAAAAGCCCATTACTTGAGAAGTGCATGCTGCATACATCTGAACTTCATATTAATAATATGAAGTAAAAATAAATAATTGTTGTTTTGGCCGGTGCTTTACGTGGGAACCCGGGGTCCGGCCGCCAAACGCATATCGTGCGTGTCATACAGAACGCATGAGGGAATATGCGCGTGCCCACGCAAACATGGTTTTGTGGACGGAGCGCGCTCTTGGAGCCGAATGAACACATTAAATATGAGCAAACGGTGGTGGTCGACCTGGCGGGCGTGTAGAGCTGTGTGGGAGTCGGTACCCGACGCGATTCGGCTCTTTCACGTCAACCAAACAATCTAACACCTTCTTTTGGACGCCAGAGCACCGCTCAGCAAATAGCACACACGTGGGTTGACTGTACAGCTGTGTGGGAGTCGGTACCCGACGCGATCCGGCTCTTTCACGTCAACCAAACGATCTAACACCTTCTTTTGGACGCCAGAGCACCGCTCAGCAAATCACACACACCTGGGTGACTGTACAGCTGTGTGGGAGTCGGTACCCGACGCGATTCGGCTCTTTCACGTCAACCAAACGATATAACACCTTCTTTTGGACGCCAGAGCACCGCTCAGNCTCAGCAAATCACACACACCTGGGTTGCCTGTACAGCTGTGTGGGAGTCGGAACCCGACGCGATTCGGCTCTTTCACGTCAACCAAACGATATAACACCTTCTTTTGGACGCCGGAGCACCGCTCAGCAAATCACACACACGTGGGTTGACTGTACAGCTGTGTGGGAGTCGGTACCCGACCTGATTCGGCTCTTTCACGTCAACCAAACGGCCTAACACCTTCGTTTGGACGCCAGAGCACCGCTCAGCAAATNAGCTGTGTGGGAGTCGGTACCCGACGCGATTCGGCTCTTTCACGTCAACCAAACGATATAACACCTTCTTTTGGACGCCAGAGCACCTCTCAGCAAATCACACACACCTGGGTTGCCTGTACAGCTGTGTGGGAGTCGGAAACCGACGCGATTCGGCTCTTTCACGTCAACCAAACGATATAACACCTTATTTTGGACGCCGGAGCACCGCTCAGCAAATCACACACACGTGGGTTGACTGTAGAGCTGTGTGGGAGTCGGTACCGGACCTGATTCGGCTCTTTCACGTCAACCAAACGGCCTAACACCTTCTTTTGGACGCCAGAGCACCGCTCAGTAAATCACACACACGTGGTTGACTGTCGATCTGTGTGGGAGTCGGTACCCGACGCGATTCGGCTCTTTCACGTCAACC
>JAABLL010000805.1:0-11685 GCA_012295475.1 Phytophthora gonapodyides | reverse complement strand
TGGCGATACGCTAAACTCCATACTCCGAACGAGGATTTTGCATACCGGTACCATTGCTGTATGATCGCCGTTTGATGCCTGGCTCTGCTGCAAAGCCCTCGAACACCGATGCTTTCTCGTTCCCAGCATTTAGCAATACTTCGCGTGACGAGAATGCTGCTCGGCGATGAAAATGCAGACTCAACAAGGACAGAGTTGGTAAATACACCCATGAGCAGCGCGTGTGAGAAAAGTGTATACAACATGACGCCGTGGCTGTGCCGGGGAGTACAAACCACGATCTTCAGCAAATGACAGTTTTGCGTGTACCACTACTACTAGTACGGTACTTATGGGAGTTTTTTCGAGCGCCAGGTCGTTCTCTGGGCCTCAAAGTGGTGTCTTCGACAGCGCCTCAGTTCATCACGGTCTCTAATGACTTCTAAGACAGGCATTTTATGTCAAGGTAGTTGCCTCGTTACTGCTGGTGACCAGCAGTCGACACTTTTCCCTGGCGGCTCAGGGGAATTTCTGACACAATCTACGATCGTCGTTGATCGATTTCGTTGTCCGTACAGTTCATTTGCCCCCGTATCGTCCCCACGCGCTGCAGAACGTCTTGTGTTGCCCCGCTCTCGCAGGATCTCACGACCAACATTTCCGGTTGTACGACTTGGAGTCCAAGTCGATACTATCTGCGGATAGCGTGCGTGGTTCGGTGTTTGCCATGCATGGGTACCCGCCGCCAGTGCCGTATCATGACATCATCTTCCAGGGGCATCGAGAGGCTGATCATCGAAGTTTTCGACGGTGCCGCCACAACAACTAAAGGACCCACAACTTGAAAATATCCTCATTTCCTTCCAAATCGTTGCTGCTCAGTTGACTTTTGAGCAACCAACATGACATTGCACGTATTTTATGGCCTGAAAGCGCACCGTGGAATCAGAATGTCTTGCGCATTATGTACGTCAAGTCAAACACCTGCCACATGCCAATCTGACGTCCGTGGACAGAGGGCTGGTTTCTATCGGGTCGGAACGAAGAATTTACGGTAAAATGGTAATCCTACCCGACTGGCTTTGGTCTTAGCTATCCAAACGTGATAGGAAAATCATGCAGCGACTGGCTTCACCTTCGGTGATTTAGCTGGATGAGACTACGTGAGTGACGATCGCAAGATGAAGGGGCTTGCAAATTGCCAACATCGAAATTCTGGAATCACCCAAATGCCAAAAATGAAATCAAAAACTAATTCGCTTGCTTTTTTGCAAATTTACTTCTTCGACGAGCAATACTTGCACTTGAACGGTTTAGCATCTTCGGTATAAGCCGACGCAGCTCCGCCTTTAGGACGAAAACGGAACGAAGCTCAGGACAAAAAAGTAAAGTAATGCTCTCAAACCTTGTGTTGTTGTGCACATGACGGCGCGAACCTCCTTCTCGTCGATGAATACGGTCACACAGTTGAGGAAACTGATCCTACCATGACTCAGCGTTCTGTTCAACGCCGACAACGCGTTGCAAAGCAACCTGATAATGGCGAACGTCCGTCGCCGCAAGGCGTTTAACGATCTCAAGGCAAACTGCTCCAATCAACGCATGCAAACTCACACATGTAGTGAGGAAACTCGCAGCTGACCCACACGACGGCAAAATGGTGACTGAGTATGATCTGAGAACCTGAGCTGGCAAGATGCTTGCTCGTCGTACATCCATCCACGGAAGAAAACGCCAATCCACATCACCCGTCAGGGCTTTTCATTCGGCAATCGTGGCCTCACTGCATAGTCACAATTCCATTCGACCTCAAAGCGCTGAAGTCTCCACTCTCCAATCCGCGTCTTTCAAGCTCGATGCAACTTCGTCGCAGTGTCTTGGCCCTTTTCGCGGCACCCACAGCGCTGCTCTCCTTCGTCGCCGCTGACATTGGATCGTCGGCCAACGAGACCTTCATCGAAGCCGCAACAGGGACCCCCCACGTGCAAATGGGCATTCGCAGCGGCTTGGAAAAAAGTCGCGGCGTGAACCTCGGTGGGTGGTTGGTGGCCGAACACTGGATGACCGCAGACTCCCCACTCTGGGACGGCGTCGAGGATCGCACTGCCAATTCGGGCGAGTACACCGCCATCACGAAAGCTGCAAACCCCGACGATATCCGTGCCAAGCTGGCCGCCCATCACGCCACCTTCATTTCCGAAGACGACATCGCGCAGATCGCGGCGGCGGGGCTCAACACGATTCGGGTGCCGCTGGGTTTCTGGATCCTGGGCTACGACAGCCACGACCCGACCAACCAGCGCGAATGGCAAGCCTACACCCGAGGCACGCTCGACTATTTGGACCAGCTCATCAGACTCTGGGCCAAGAAGCACAACGTCGCGGTGCTCATCAGTCTGCACGGAGCCAAAGGTTCGCAGAACGGCGCCGACCACTCTTCGCCTGCAAGCCCCGGACACTCGTTCTGGAGCCAGTACCCAGAGAACGTGGCCAACACCGTCGAGGTGGCGCGCTTCCTCGCCGAGCGGTACCTGCACGATGAGGCTTTCCTTGGTATTGGTCTGCTGAACGAGCCCAACGGCAACACGGACGAAAAGGTGCTGTACCAGTACTACCAGGACGCGTACCGAGCGGTGCGGTCGACGGGGAGCGACTGCGTGCTGAGCGTCATGCCGATGCTGCAGAAGCAGAGCCCCGACGAGATGGTGGGCTTCATGGAGGCGCCGGCGTTCACGAACGTCTGGGTCGAGTGGCACCCGTACTTCATCTGGGGCTTTGAGCACACGGCCGACGACCAGGTGGTGAACGTGGCCGTCAAGCAGGAGTACAAGGCGCGCGTGGACAAGTGGAACGCTCGAGCGGGACACAACCGCTTGTTCATCGGCGAGTGGAGCATGGCCACGGCTTCCAACATGCGACGCACCAAGCCCGAGCTCTTCTACACGTTCGCAATGGAGCAGCTCAAGGTGCATGAAGCGGCAGGAGGCGGCTGGACTTTGTGGTCGTGGAAGGCGTCGGCACCGGGCAACAGCGACGTGGCGGATTGGTCTCTGCAGAAGCTGCTGGCCGACGACCGAGTCGGCAAGATCTTGCGTAGCAACTTGTAGGTAGAACTTGTAACCCAACACGATCAATTGATCCCACGTTGAAGTGCAAGTCCACTTCAGAAAGCCGGTTCAAGTTCAGTTTCGCCATCCCACGACCGATAACACAGCGACGAAGTTGCCATCTTGGGTTTCCTGGCCACTTCTGCTTGCCACGCAGGACTCGCGATTGAAGACTGAAACGTGTATCGTGTTGGCCAAAACGAGCGGGTTTCCTTGGCCGATTGTGACATGGCAGTGCCAGACTGTCACAGTCTGGCGGACATTGCGTTTTGAAGCTGGGGACAGATTGGTCCGCTGTGGGGACCATTCCTCGCCACTCATCCCCCCCTTGAAGCTTGACCGCATACTGAAAGCAAGTCATTTTTGTTAAACCAGGACTAATTGCATAAAAGCTGGCGTTTTGGCGATCCAACCAACTCGCAGCGCGATCTTCTCTCTTTCCTCCTTCTCTTCTCGCCCCCGTTCTCCCCCGTTCTTCTCCTCCATCGAAACTCGGGGCCGATCGACATCGAAGCCCGACGTCCGTCGCCGTGTTAGCCGGCGGAAGCGCTCCGTCTATCGTGGAGCGATTGCACAAAGTTCAACCAGCTTCGGGGTCAAAAACCGGCCCCAAGCTTCGTGTGGCCCTGCTCGTTTGATCGCGCGAGCGGTCTAAACATGGAGGGGTGGTGCATACTCATCACCCTTATCTTGGCCATGCCATCCGTCCGAACTATAAAGAGGCATACACATTCCAGATCGCAGGTTTCTTACTTTTCGACTGACCTCAGCCTCAGTTTCCCATCTGCGGCCCAAGGAGCGCGAGCGCGAGCGACCCCCTCTCGAGCCGATCCACCCCTCCCACAATGACGCAGCAGTGGCTCGCCAAGGCCGTGCGCCGCAGCGTGCGTGCCAGCATGTCTTCGGCTCGTGTGGCCCCTTCGCGCCTCTCAGCCAGCCCCAATGTGGCAGCCCGCTGGGCTCGCGCCTTCTCGTCCACGCCGCACCCGAGCGAGAGCTTCATGACGGGCACCAATAACGCCTACGTGGAGGAGATGTACTCGAGCTGGAAGTCGGACCCCAAGAGGTGCGTGTATAAAGTGTCTAAAGTGTCTAAAGTGACACGATTGCTACTATACACATTCGTCACTGATACCTTTGCCACTTTGGTGTTGTATACAACTGTTATAGCGTCCACAAGTCGTGGGACGTCTACTTCCGTCAGGTCGAGAGCGGCAGCGTGCCCGGAGAGGCCTTCATCCCGCCGCCGACCATCCAGCAGGGCGTCACACCCGTGCGCTCTGTGGGCGGCGCCGTCGCCACTGATCACAACGACGCACTGGGTCTGAGTTACCTCATCCGGGCCTACCAGGTGCGCGGCCACGAGGCTGCCAACCTGGACCCGCTGGGGCTGCAGGAGATCCCGGCGCTGCCCGAGCTGGACATCACGATGTACGGCTTCACGGAGAAGGACCTGGACCGCGTCATCGCCATCCCCAAGAACTTGTGCGTGTTCATTTCTCTGTGTGTTTTTGTCTATCTTTTAGCAATTGTATACACCCGTATACTTTCATTGCGTTCCTCGGATTGACGCTTTTTACTTTGTATTTTCACAGTTCTTCGGGCGTCTCGGGCTTCCTGGAAGAACTGGCCGATGGCTCCAACAACATGACGCTAGGCCAGGTCATCAATCGTCTCAAGGAGACGTACTGCAGCTCCATCGGAGTGGTGAGTCTTGCCGGACAGTGGAGAAAACAATATTGCGCAGGATCTGACAATATTATTGCTATTGTCTGCTGCAGCAATACATGCACATGCTGGACCGTGAGCAGTGCAACTGGATCCGCGCCAAGATGGAGCACCTGGTGAAGGACGAGGAGTCCAAGGAGAAGAAGATGCACGTCCTGGAGCGCCTGGCCTTCTCGGTGGTCTTCGAGCGCTTTCTAGGCAACAAGTACAACACGACCAAGCGTTTCGGTCTGGACGGCGCCGAGAGCCTCATCCCCGGCCTCAAGTTCATGATCGACCGCGGCACGGAGCTCGGCATGGAGCACTTGGTGATCGGCATGCCTCATCGTGGCCGTCTCAACGTGCTGTCGAATGTGATCCGCAAGCCCATCCAGCAGATCTTCAAGGAGTTCCAGGGCACGCACATTGACGTCGAGTCCTACAGCGAGCCGGATGTGGAGGACTGGTCCAACTCGGGGGATGTCAAGTACCACCTGGGCACGTCGTACGACCGCGCGTATCCGGACGGCCGTCAGGTTCACGTTTCGCTCGTGGCGAACCCGTCGCACCTGGAGGCGGTGGACCCCGTCGTGGTGGGCAAGGTGCGCGCCAAGCAGTTCTACCTGGGCAACGACGCGGACGCCGAGAAGAAGGTGATGCCGCTGCTGCTGCACGGCGACGCGGCCTTCAGTGGCCAGGGCGTGGTGTACGAGACGATGCACTTGTCTGGCCTGGACAACTACGACACGGGCGGCACCGTCCACGTGGTCGTGAACAACCAGATTGGCTTCACGACGGACCCCAAGAACTCGCGCTCGTCGCAGTACTGCACGGACCTGGGCAAGGCCATGGACGTGCCGATCCTGCACGTGAACGGCGACGACCCCGTGTCGGTGGTCAAGGTGTTCGAGTTCGCCGCCGAGTGGCGCCAGAAGTGGCGCTCGGACGTGATCATTAACCTGACGTGCTACCGTCGCTTCGGCCACAACGAGATCGACAACCCGTTCTTCACGCAGCCGCTCATGTACAAGAAGATCGGCCAGATGAAGTCGGTGCTCGACACGTACATCGACCAGCAGGTGGCCGCCGGCACGGCCACGAAGGACGAGTGCGACGCGGTGGTGGCTGGCGTGTGGGACTTTTTCCAGACGACGTTCGAGGAGACGGAGAAGTGGGAGGACACGAAGAAGAGCGACTGGCTGGCCAACCGCTGGGACTCGTTCAAGAGCCCCAACCAGCAGTCGCGCATCCGCCCCACGGGCGTGCACATGAACGTGTTGAAGCACGTGGGCGAGAAGATCAGCACCGTCACGCCCGGCTTCAAGCTGAACCGCCAGCTGGAGCGCATCATGACGGCCAAGAAGAGCACGCTCGAGTCGGGCGAGGGCATCGACTGGGGCACGGCCGAGGCGCTGGCGTGGGGCACACTGCTGCTCGAGGGCAACCACGTGCGCATCAGCGGCCAGGACGTGGAGCGGGGCACGTTCAGCCACCGTCACTCTGTGCTGCACGACCAGGAGACCAACCACGAGTATGTGCCGCTGAACCACCTGGCCAAGAAGACGATCCCGTCGGCGCCTCTGGAGTACAAGACCCCGGGCGGCGACACGGTCCCGGACACGCAGGCCGAGTTCGTGGCGACCAACAGTTCGCTGTCGGAGTTCGGCGTGCTGGGCTTCGAGCTCGGCTACTCGCTGGAGAACCCGAACGCTCTGGTGATGTGGGAAGCGCAGTTCGGCGACTTCGCCAACGGCGCGCAGATCATGATCGACCAGTTCTTGAGCGCCGGTGAGGACAAGTGGATGCGCCAGTCTGGCCTGGTGATGCTGCTGCCGCACGGCTACGAAGGCCAGGGCGCTGAGCACTCGTCGTGCCGTGTGGAGCGCTACCTCCAGAGCACAGACGACGACCCGAACGTGGTGCCGATCATGGACGAGGAGAACCGCATGCAGATCCAGCACACGAACTGGCAGGTCGTGTACTGCTCGACGCCCGCGCAGTACTTCCACGTGCTGCGTCGCCAGATCCACCGCGACTTCCGCAAGCCGCTCATCTCGGTGCAGCCCAAGCACCTGCTGCGTCTGCGTCAGGCCTCGTCGAAGCTCGAGGACATGGCCGAGGGCACGCAGTTCCAGCGCCTGATCCCGGAGGTGGCCCCCGAGAAGCTGGTGGAGGACGACAAGGTGAAGCGCGTGCTCTTCTGCTCGGGCAAGATCTACTACGAGCTGGCCCAGGAGCGCGACGAGAAGGACATCAAGGACGTGGCCATCGTGCGCGTGGAGCAGATCGCGCCGTTCCCGTTCGACAAGGTGGCGGAGCAGGCCGCGCGCTACCCGAACGCCGACATCAAGTGGGTGCAGGAGGAGCCGCTCAACATGGGCTTCTGGACGTACGTGTCGCCGCGCATGGAGACGGCGCTCAAGCAGCTCAACAGCGACTCGCGCAGACCCGTGTACGTCGGCCGCGCCCCCGCCGCCGCGCCGGCCACGGGCTACCACGCCGTGCACCAGATCGAGCAGGACCGCATCATCAAGAAGGCGTTCAAGTTTTAAGCGAGAATGATGATATTCCCAGCAAGAGCGAGCAAAGCAGCCGGTAGAAGGGCTTGGCGTATTTTGGTAGCTTTAGCTGCTTGTGCACTTGGTTTGATGGTGAAAAAGGAAAGAGAGAAAAAGGAATACAACTACAGTACAAGACAACGAAGGAATGTTTTTAAACATTCCTTCTTTAAAAAGTTGCTAAAGTTGCCTTCGTCAAACCTAAGACGAAGCTGGTGACGGTCTCGGCCGCCGGCTTTGCAGTGGGAAGCCACATGAAGTCATTCGATTCGCCGCCGAGGATCTCCTCGGCCTCGTCCAGTTCCAACAAGTCGTCGTAGGTCTTACCAACCGTGAACTCCTCGTTCCGGCCTGAAGCGACCAGCCCGCCGTCCATGAAAGTCTCGCTGATCCATGACAGGCGAGACTTGACGTACACGATACTCGAAGTGTTCTCGTTGAAGATGTACTCGTCCAGGCCGTCGTACGTCTTCGCAGCCTCTTCCGAGGAAATAATGGGCCGGTTGTAGATAGACTTCGAAGCCGACAACAGGCTGGTTCCAGGCCTCGTACCCAGCGTCTCTGTCGATGATGAAGGTAGTGTTGAGTTTGCCAAGCAGGTTGGCAGCGGCGAGGCGGAAGAAGCCGGGGTTTAGGTCGCGGAACGAGTAGTCCGTGTGGCTTCCGAACTCGTCGATCGAGTTGTTGAACCCGTCGTAACGAGAGCCCGTGAAGCCAATAGAAACGTTAGCGTTATCGTAGACGTCGGTGCCCAGCACCTTGATATCCATCGGCTGGAAGGCGATGGCATTGTACGTCACGGGGCACTTGGGTTCCTTTTCTAGAATGGCAGCAGGAGCCCACGCGTGGCACATGCCGAGCCAGGCGGGGGACGCAATAGCCCGATGTCGCGCCGGTACGCTTTGCACAGACAGTGTCGACTTTGGGGTCGAAGCACTCCAGCACACTGTGGTGTTGTTCTTTGAGTTGATACCAATCTGAGCCGACACTTCGTCTGCAAACGCCTTTCACATCGAGTCCGAAGCTGTCGCGTCCCAGCAGGGCTCGGTAGGCCTTCATTCCACTCTCGTAGTTGATGCTATCCAAGCAGACTGGCCAGTTCGATCCTGCCCACGGTGGCGTCGAGTAGACGGTGGAGGTGGGCAGCTTTGTCTCCATCTTGGTGCCGAAATACGTTGGTAGCTTGTCGATGGCGTCGGTGTGAGGTTCGTACTACAGAGATGACGCAGCGGCTTGCTGCACGTGCAATGCTACGAGGGCGGCTGCAACGAAGTTGAACTTCATTTCGCGTCTTGCGTAGACTACCGAGACTTGGCGGGTGGCGTCCTATTCGGGCTTTGCCAATATCTTTTTCTTCGCCGCCAGGCCTGTGTCAGCGGCGACAGGGCCGAACCTGCGTGCCCTCAGGCGCTTCACGCCGACGATGAGGCAGATGTTCACGGGGATCAGGAAGAGCCCCACCGCGAGTAGCATGATCCCGATCATGGTGATCGATGGCGCCATGTGCACGCAGACGGCATCGTAAAGGTCGAAGAACCCGTCGGCAATGAAGGTGCAGTACATGGCCTTTTCAAAGTCGCCGACGTACTTGATGAGGCTGTGCTCCAGATTGTCTTTGATCTTCTCGATTCTGCCCAGGAGACTCGTGATGTTGCTCTTGAACTCGTGCGCGAACACGACCACGTCGGTGACATTCTGCTGGAGCTGAGCCACGAAGTCGTAGACGCTGCGTTTGATCTCGGCCAGGTTGACAAGAACACTGAACTGTTCTCCCATGAAGGCGGAGAAAGCGCAAGGATTCGGATGGTCGGAACACGCAAAAGGCTTGCCATAGTCAAGATCGGGAACTCCAGGACAGTCGTCGTCGTAGGCCTCGTAGCGGGCGATGACGTACTCTGACGGGGTCGTTGACGACACCTCACCGTTGTCCACCCAGGGCTGCAGCACGTTTTCCTTGGTGTACTCGTCGTTCAACTGGCAATGCAACTCGTTCTGCGTCGCGTACGCGTTGACAAAGCTCAGGATCTCACCGAAGTACTCGTCACTAAAGGCAAACGTGTTTTCCTTCGTGGTGGCGATCGTCTCGGAGAAGTCGTCGAGGGCTGAGAAATCGAGCATCGAGTTCACGTCGATTGTCGGGAAGGTGATTCCACCCCGGGCGAACGAGAGTTGGGAGGACAAGTTGAACACGTCCAGCAAGGATTCATTCTGGAAGCAGGCGTCGACCGCCCTGGCGGAATCGCCGAGCGGCACCGTCCAGTTCGCTGAGAAGATGAGCGTGATCTCGCACGCGTCTCCCAGTACAACGCCCAGCGCAACCACGACGGAACTGACGACAAAGACGACGAAGAGGACGATGAAACCCAGGAAGTACGCAACGTGCATGAGGTTGACCAGCCATTTCAAAGGTGTAAGCCCGAAGAAAATGCCCGCGATGCCGAGCACGATGACGCCGCCTGCAAAGTAGAAGAGCCGCATGATCTCGATGCCCAGTTGGCCTCGGTAAGTCTGGAAGATGTCGTCGTAGTGCTCCACCTTGTCGCGCGTAAGGTCGAGGGTGGCAATGAGGTCGTTCGCTACGAGAACCTTCGAGTTCACCGCATTGCGGACCGAATCCACGACATTCACGAGCTTGTCATTCAGCTGAGAACGGACGGTGATGAGCTGCTCTACGCCCGGTTCTGCCTTGGCCTCGATCTCATCCGACGTTGTGTCGATTTCCGTACTGATCGTCGTGCACACCTCGCAAGGAAGACAAATATTGCCGTTCGAGCCGATGTACTTCTGGTTGGATTGATCAGAGTCGACTGAGCAGCCTTCCGGCAGCGTGCGGTTAGCGGCGTAGTCTCCGAAGGCTCGAAACTTGCCAATGAGGCTGAACACCCCGGCCTCGATAAAGTCCGAGCCCTTGAGCTCCGTGATGACCAAATCCACCGAGCTGTTGACCTTGTCACGCACATTTTCCAGTGGATCGCGGATGCTAACGACCCAGTCGGTGCCGTTCTCGAGGAGACCGGACGTCGCGTCGAAGATCTCGTCCACTGAGCCAAGGATTGAATCACGGTACAGCAGCGCCGCTACGGACACCACAAAGACGGCCAAGGCGAACAAGAGGAAGAAAACCAGCGGCAAACACTTCTGAGACCGCGTGTAGCCGGCCTTGCGTGGGTATCGACCGCCGCAGCGATTGCAACAGCAGCGACAGAGCAGGAAGAAGACCATCGTCAACACTGTCAGCACGCCGAGCAAAATGCCAGGAATTACGAAACCTAGGACGCCGAGAAGCCAATTCTTGACAATATCGACAGCCTCCTCCTTTTTCATGGGGCTGTCCGGGTCAGCGTACACTCTGGCACGAACCATGTCTTCATCTTGGATCGGCGCCCAGTAGCAGTTCGGCATCACCTCACACTGGCCCTTACTGTAAGCGATCACGACGTCTTCGCTCGTTAAAGGAGAGATCGGCAGCCTCACACAATCCCCATCGTCGTTCTTGTACGCGTTGTCAGCACTACTGTTCACGAAGCGAGCGGAGTTCTCGTTCAGGCCGTGATCGCACAGCACGATCTTGGCTGCAGTGACGAAGTTTTGGTAGAACTCGTCGCTTCCGCCTCGAACTTCTTTGATTGCACTGCTGAAAAATGCTCCCACGCCACTCGCCCTTGCGATCGCCCTCTCTCTTTCCGCCAACATCTCATCAAGCCTTCGGTAATTCATCCCAGTCCCCGCCGCGTTCTCGACGGAATGGCCACTTTTCATGAAAGTCACCGTGCCGAGACCACGTAGAATTGAGCTCAGCTCGAGAGGGTGCCCTTCAGTGAACGTTGGCCAAGCGAGGAGAACAACAAGCAGCAACCCAAATATCTGCTGGAATGGTGACTTTCTCCGTGTCGAGCTTCGGAACATCGTCAGCTGGAGAGGTTTTCGTCCTTGGGGTGAAGAAGGTCAAGTAATAGTGAGCAACACAACGCCCCAGCTTTATTTTGAGTATTGGACCTAATGGTAAACATATTTTTCAAGCCTATTTTTGAAACGAAGTTGCTGGAAAGGGAAAATGCTTTACAAACTTATTTTTCAAGCTTACAAAATTACTATTTTTCAAGCAAGTACTACAAGTCCTCCACATCAGACAAAGGAGCTTTTTGTTTGATTGGAAACTAACCTGGTTGAAGTGCTCGACACGACAGAAAAAAGTATAAAGTTTTTGTCTTCATGCTAAAGTTACCAGTATCTCAAGTGTAGATATCCAGCCGTCGTCGGTGCCTAGCGCCTCTACTTGAACTTCATTTCCGTGTCCATGATGTGTCCATTGCCGTGTGCCTTGAGGCGCTTGA
>JAABLL010000803.1:0-11691 GCA_012295475.1 Phytophthora gonapodyides | reverse complement strand
GTTTTCAGTATGTCACTGGAGAAAGCGTGACTTCTCTGTATTTTACGGTAAGTTTTCTGTATTTCTAGTGCTGTCTCAGTGAAGGCCTCGACGCCAGAGCCAGGACCAAGCAGCAGTCCCACACTGACGTCGGACCACGACGATGATGAGCAGATGCATTCAGCTCCGGCCTCTGCGGTGCCGTCTACTGACAGCTCGATGGGCGACAGTGACGATGACATGGACGAGCTCGATCCGGGATGCGTCCCAGCGCATGCTGCGAAGTTGTTGGTCGCTTCAAGCAAGATCGAAGAGGGATCTGCGGTCATTAAGCGCACGGTTAGGAATTTGTACCATGAGCTACTACAGAGAGAAGAGACTGACATAATTCGTTCTGATTGGGTATTAGACTCTGGATGCGGCTACAATCTAACTGCCAAAGCGTCGCTGTTTGGGAGCAAACAACTGAGCCAAGAGTTTAAGTTTACATTTGGCCAGGGAAGTAAACTTAGCAATACACACGTTGGTTCTGTCCAACCTTTTTTTATGCCGACTAAGACCGAGAAAGTGTGCGCCTTCGCCGAGTTGATGGCTTCCGACTAGGCGTACATACGAGACAACCCAATACCAAATGATACTAATCAACCATTTAGAGTTATCGAGATAATCGCCTCTGAAGATGAGGTATCGTTTTTCGTACATAAGCGGACATTTAAAATTTGAAAATGTTTTTCTCTCGTACAAAGCGGTTAAGCACTCTAATTCGGTTGCTTTTCGCGTGGACTATCTGGCAATATACCATTAAAAAAAACCGAGGGCATATTGCCGCCACAATCCCCCAAAATGTGTCGTCATTTTGGGGGATTGAGAATGGCGATAATTTTTTGAGCCGCCGTCTCTCATCGAATATTGAATATTTTGCAACGGGAATGGGCTCTAAATGAGCGGAAGACGCCCCTCTTCGTCGTGGGGTGCTTAAACCCCGATTCGTACTTAGGTTCATTAGTATTGTTTTGTTTGACGCTGTCTCCCTCTCCTCGTAATACGAGGAGAGGGAGTATGCGCGTGGGCCCCATTCCCGAACGCACCTTCCCGATAAAGGACGAGACCTAGTGTTTCATGGAGATGGCCAGTCCGGACGAGCAAGCCGGGG
Organism: Phytophthora gonapodyides; assembly: GCA_012295475.1. Taxonomy (NCBI): domain Eukaryota; phylum Oomycota; class Peronosporomycetes; order Peronosporales; family Peronosporaceae; genus Phytophthora; species Phytophthora gonapodyides. Next base: position 10,559 of record JAABLL010000803.1, on the reverse strand, counting down.
CCTGGGCGACTCCATACGCTTCCCTGGAACTGATGTCCTCCCCCTACGCAGTCGGCGCCTGCTTCGTCCTGGCGTGGGTCCTTACTACCCCTCTGCGGAACGTTGGCTGGGTTTTCCTCGCGGAAGTCTATCGAGTGGTGAGCCAGAATGGCTCCATATGGAATGAATGCCTGCACCAATACTAAGGCGTGCTGCGGAACGCCGAGGCACGCTAACTGAACGGCGTAACCTATGTCTACGCGATCTGGGGTGATCTCTTCGCTGTCCCCATGGAAGTGCTGTCTGCGAACGGATTACGGCCGAATGCTGCGCCACTGGTGGGTCGCTGCGTGCTCGACCTTCCACGAGTACCTCCCCGAACTATGCGTGCACACCGTGTTCTCGGTGGCGAAGTACGCCCGGGTGACTCGAACCGCCTTCGTGTCATGTTGCCGACGAGCGGGTGAGGGGGCTCGCGGTCTACTCCTGAAGTGTCGTTTTGTCGTGGCGCTGATCTTCTTTACGCCAGTGGAGTTCTATGATCTACTAGAGTATAGCCTGCTGGGCGAGATCGGCGTGGCCGTGGCACTGTTGGTACTGAACTGTGCCAATTCCTACTTTCATTGGATCTCGTTCGGCATTCCAGCCACGGTGGTGATAGTGACTTAAGGTTTGGTGGCACACCTCTGGAGGAGCAGCAAGGACCGTGCTGAACGAGAGCAATACTCTCCCGTCGATGTGGTGCTGAGCGGGCTCCGAGGATTAAAAGAGCGAGCTGCTCGGGAGCTGACCAAGGCTGAAAGTCTGCGGCAACTACGAGGTGCTGCTACGTCAGAGGGTATGGACGTCTTCGAGGACGCCGAGAACGGCGCAGAAGAAGTTGAGGCTGTTGGAACGCCTGGTCATGCCCCGGCTGCCATCTCTGTTGAGCTCCGCGCCGCGGAGGAACAATCCGCCTTGCTACGCCACGAACTCGCACGACACCCGGACGTCCGCCGAGGACGGTGTACCTCAAGTCGAGGAGGATGCCCCGTGCCCGGGCACGCGAACGTTATGCCAGACGACCGAGTGCTATGCTTGCGCGGCCTCGCGGGCGACAGTGCCGCTGCGGCATGCCGTGCCTGAGCTGGCGGTACCACGGAGGACAGACTGGTGGCCCGGCGTGGGACAATGGCGGTCATTGGAAGGTGCGTCCCGCCGAGGACCACTCAACTCGAAACCGCTCCCACCCCCACTGATTGTTTCGTCACAAACGAATTGAGCAAGTTGCACTCACTCACGGGATGCAGCAGCAGCATGTCGCGTGCTACCCCCTTCTGTCCGTTCGGGCTTGGGTCGGGTACGTTGGGGCTATCGGGAGATCGGCAACGGGAGGCGAGTACGAGTGAGAACGTTAACTTAATTGAATGAAAGTTATTGTTTCTTGTTGTTGTTGTTAGGGCAGATTCACGACTGACTAGCAAAGGATAGGGTCGACAGGGCCGCTCCCTTCTCATAAGGGTGACACCTCTCCTCTGGGTTCTCTACGGGCAGTTGTCATGTCCTCCGTCCTGGGACATAACAGCCCCTCTTGCTACAATACTTACACAGGATACAGCGGTGAATGCTGCTGCATTAGAGATGCACCCAACTTTTACATAACGTTGTGTCACAACACAACAAAATGTGGCCCACATCATAATAAAAATATGTCGTCACATCACAGCCTGCGGGGCAACAAACAAAGTTTTTACAAACTTCGAGCATGTGATTAGGTAAAAATCGTTAAACAAATCATTTTGATTGGTTTTGTGATGGTCTTCCAAAGGTTTTAGGCTAACTTTTGCATTCCGTTTTGCTGTTACCAATTTACCTTTTCACCACACACGCATAGCACCCGAGCGCACAATGCTTGAATTTTTGAATTTAACATGCGATGCCTGTACGAAGAAGACCTGCTGGGATGGCAGAGAGAGAAAATATATTCCGGTAATTGCTCAATTGAGCTGAAATTTGGCAAGGTGCTTGATGTGCATCTTGCGAGGGTGTATAACAAGTTTGGTGTCTCCACGTACGCTATGGATGGAGAAACATCCGTCGACGCAATGGTATCTCGACCATTTGGCCTCATTTTGGCCTGAAGTGGCCGCTGCTCGGAAAGTGATTTTGAGGTGGTATTATCTAATCAGAGTTGTACCTATTCACTGTTAGAATTAATATCCCGCCAATTTGACAAAGATACATATATGTGTGAATACAGGGTTTGGTCCAGTTGGGATTTTGTTTGAACCCCTTTGAAGTGTTTTTCAAAACACAGTGGAAAATACCCTTCTAAAAGGGCGAAAATGCTACCTTTTACACAAGTTCAAGTCGAAACCTACCGGATTTTATAACAAATCATATAATCAGTACAGTGCATAATCATTTATGCATACAAAATCCAAGTAAGGTGCAATTACCAAGGTGCATCTTGCAAATCATTGAAGGTGCATAATATGCATATTATGTTACAAGCGATATACAAGCGAGTACCGTGATTTTATTAAAGGGCGCAAATTCGCCCTTTAATAAATATTTGACTTAGATTTGTATACTATAGTATGCTAGGTGGCTCGCGAAAGGGTTAAAATACATCACGGCCAAAAAGAGTGACTTGTTCGCCCTTTTACGACATGATTTCGTACCGTATTTTGCAAGCCTACTAAACTGCAAGAAATGTACCCTTGCACCGCAAAAGGGTTAATGCTAATTTTCTTTCTTGATTTCTACGTACTAAGCATACTAGGCCTTCTGGCGCGCCAACCGTCGCTGTCGCGCGCGTATGCGCTCTGACTCGCAGGGGGGTAGGCAGTCATTCATTACGATAGTTTTTATATTTGATTGGTGATATTTGAGAACGAATGCGTGGCGACCGTCCAGCACACAACCCAATCTCCCGCCAAGAAGCTCAATATAGATGACAGAGGATCGCTCCCCCTGGAGCTCATGACGCAAGCAGCCACGAAGGTACTGGGGCGCGCGTTCGACAACGCTCGGACGACGGAGGTCCGGTCAGCAACAGTTGTCACGGCCGAAGAAGACTTCGGTGCTGATCTGGTGACACCAAGGCGCTCTCAGCGGATCCGTCGCAAGGAGCGGCCTGGGCAGCAGGAGACTGAAAAGGAGGCGGAGATCAAGAAAGATCAGACAGAGGACGACCCAGTGCTAAGGTCGTCGCCACCGCTGCCACTGGAACCGCGTCAAGCACCGGGTGAGGAAGCTGAAGTAGTTGCTGTACCCCGACGTCAAGGTTGGCAAAAAGAGGAAGCTCCCGGCCTTTACCGAGGTGCGTGAGACGAGATCGAGGGAGCGTAAACGGTCAAAAACAAGAGGCTGACGTTCAAGCCGACGCTTGTGGCACTGCTCTCTGCGCAGCGAGAGGACTTGCGCCATCGTGTGAGTGTGATTGTGCCGGCAAACCCTGATGATATAGGTTTCTGGTCTGAGGACAGCGTGAAGGGGCTGGGAAAGGACGTCTCCCGCTACCGGCCAAGCGTTCGACGATGCCACGATCAAGGTCGAGCCAGAGAAGAGTCTGAAGAACAAGGAGCTTGGGGTCAATGGCTGCGCAAACGTCATCGTCAGCAAGGACGGTCACCAACTCGTCGTGATCGAGCGCAAGCGCGGCAGCGTCAACTACGGCAACGGCATGGCGCAGATGATGCTGGCAGCGGAGACGTTACTGGCGAAGAAAATCAAGACCGACTCCGATAAGGGCATCTACGGTCTCCTCTCAGTGGACGTGGGTGTACCTCGACGCCACGGAAGGGAGATTTCACAGCGCCGTAACCAACCCCGAACACGTTAAAGACAGCGCTGAGAAGATGGCAGCGATCGCGTACGGAATTCTGCGTGTGGAGCCATGTGACGGAGTGTTGTCATGGAAGCACACCACATACATTGAAGAAGGAAAATGTAATTACGTCGTGTTTGGCTAAATCTAAGATGTAGTCGACACCAAACCTGATTGCGCCGCCAACCTGAGACACTGGGAGTTCTCATTGGTTGAAAGTACGAGAAGATTACCGACACTTGATTATGGGACGCCCAATGTCAAGTAAACAAAGCGACGTGGACGTTTATAGGAATATCATTGGTGATAGCCATATCAGGAGTTAGGATAAGATAGGCTTTAGGATCCCCACTACTGGATAGCTAGGAGAGGCTCAGAGCCACCCGTAGGCGACAGCTAGCAGGAACCCGTAAGAGTCTTCCTCTCTTCAATTCACTTTTCAATTTACCATCAAGTCTTCAAGTGGCCACCCCACTGGCCCCAAGTATCCGCCCTCGCTTCGCCGGTCCACGTCACGGCAACGTTTCCTCTCTCGCTGCGCATCGCTTGTGTTAACAAGCCGATCACCAAGACCTTAAAAGCCGTAGCTACTTCCGGTAGGCGCGTCAAGTGCAAGCCAATATGAATCCTTTATTGTTCATCGCGTACAGCGACGCGGACTTCGCGGCAGACAAGGCGGACAGGAAGTCCGTGACTGGCGGCCTTCTCAGGATCGACGGGATGCCCGTGTCGTGGGTCTGCAGGAAGCAGACCGGCGTCAGCCTCTCCACCATGGAGGCCGAGTACACTGCGGCCTCGGTCATGGCAACGGAGTTGCTGGGCGTGCACGAGTTGCTCGGTGAGCTGGGCGTTGCACACGCCAGCCCGATGACGCTGTGCGTCGACAACCAGGCGGCGCTCAAGCAGCTCGATGGCGAAGGCTCGTCGAGCAAGGCGAAGCACATCGATGTGCGGATCAAGTTCGTGGGTGCGCTTGCGAAGCGCGGGATTCTCAAGGCCGAGTACCTTGAGAGCAAGATGATGCCGGCGGACGTCCTTACCAAGGCGTTCGAGGCGCCAAGACTGGCTGACCTGCGGGTCATCATCGGTATCCATTGAGACGAGAAGGTAGTCGCCGCTGCCGGCGTGGAGGAGTGTTAAAATCCAGTGGATCTGACGTTAGGATCCATGGGATACGCCGCGCAGCTGTGACCCCTGGATGACGAAGGGTACAGAACGTTAGCTAGATAGCCTAGAGACTTTGCATGCTTTGTGGAATCTCACTTTCCTTTCTTCCCTGAAACACGCACCTGTCAACATCATCGACGTCAATCAGGCGCTGCAGCATGGCCTTGATATCGACCTTGTCCGCCTCCCGGGTGTCAATGTCCGTGTATATGTTGGGTATTACCGTCGCTCGATAAATGCCCTCCTTGGCGACGGGAGTTGTAGCCTGGAACGATCAACATACATGCAATAATCTTTTTAAATTGTGTGCATAAACAGTGCTCAATGGGCCAAGCAATGGAATTAATTGTATATGCGATTTTTTTCTAAAATGGCCTATCAATCTGTCCGGATGCCCTAACGCCCAGTTCTGTCATAACTGAGCTGGCAATGGATCGGAACGGCGGGTGGCAGACTCGCGGCGGCTCTGGCCGTGGCAATCGCGGGCGAGGCGGCCATCGAGGGCGCGGAAGAGGTCGAGGAGGGGGCGGAGGCGGCCGTGGGCGCGGTCCTCCATCCAACGGCTTCGCTCCACGCGGCGACGGGTTCAATGGAGGAGGACGAGGAGGCCGCGGAGGGTCCTCCTCTGAGCCTGCGATCAGCCTGGACGAGAGTTTCTGTATGGAGATCCACTCGGCGCTGCAGGCTCTGGTAGAAGACGGCGAGCGAACGGAAATGAGCTTCCCTGCCACCTACGACAACACGCAGAGACGTTATATCCACTCGATGGCGCAGAAGTACGGACTGTTCTCCAAGAGCTCAGGCAAAAAGGGGGCCGGCCGCTTCATCCACGTGGCCAAGGTCAAGAAGAACGCAGCAATGCAGGAGGTTTCTCTTCGGCTGTCAGCCACGCCGCTGGGTCCTTCGACGGTGGAGTGGTTCCCTCCTGTAGTCAAGGAATACATGGAGAGGTACCCCGCTCCTTCTCCGTCGGGCGCAGACCCATGGAGTGCAAAGGATCTGAGTCCGTTGGTGACAGTGCCAAAGACTCATAAAGGACGCGGAGGCTGGTCGCTGTTTAAGCCGCTGCCCAGCCGCTCGAAGGAGCCGAGTGGCGTCAAGACAGTGAGAACTCCGCCCGTGGAAGCCACCAGACTGCCGGTTTATCGGTACCAAGAGCAGATTTTGGAGCTCGTGGAGAGGAATCAAATCGTCGTGCTGTCCGGAGACACTGGCTGCGGGAAATCCACGCAGATCCCGCAGTTTCTGCTGGACGACATGTTGGCGCGAGGCCGCGGCGAGGAGACGAGGATCATCTGCACCCAGCCAAGACGAATCAGCGCCATTTCGCTGGCAGAACGTGTGGCGCGTGAACGCTCTGGGCCGGGCGGACAGGACTCGAAGGAAGTGGGCCACGCTATTCGCTTCGACTCGTCATTCGATGCCAAGAAGTCGAAGCTGATCTTCTGTACGACAGGAACGCTGCTCAAGTGGCTCAATAATGATCCGCTTGCGAAGGGATTCTCGCACATTATCCTCGACGAAGTGCACGAGCGCGACCAGTTTACGGACTTCTTGCTGATCCTGATCAAGACGTCGATCCTCAAGCAGCGGCCAGACCTCAAGGTCATCCTCATGAGCGCTACGATTCAGGTGGAGAAGTTCTCGCAGTATTTCCAGCCCGACTTCCCGGCGCCGGTGCTGCAGATGGTGGGGGGAACCAACTTTCCCGTCACGACGCTCTTCCTCGAGGACATCCTAGCTCTGCTGGAGAGCGACCGCTCCTCGCCACTGCCGATCATGGACGATTCACGCGTCGGCCGTATCGGCGGCGGATCTAGCGGTCAGACGAGAGAAGCGGCTACGACTAGTGGGCTTGAGTGTCCTCTGTGTGGTGGCGGCGGCTTCGCTGACGAAGAGGCATTCGGTATGCACGTAGCGACCTGCTTTGGTGAGCCTAGTGCTGACTTTGGCGCGCCACCGGCCCCCGAGCCGGAGGCTGCTCCAGTGGTTGTGCCTGTCGCTGCTATGGGAGATGCTCTACAAGCCGCGCTGAGCGGGACTAACGACGCAGCGAAAGAGGACTTGCTGTCTTCGTACATGAAGCAGCTGGATGCACTGCGTCAGGATCAAGCCGTAGACTACGATCTGTTACTACAGTTGCTGTTCCTCGTGGACCGCACGTTCCCGCTCGACAAGGACGGCAAAGGAGCCATTCTCGTCTTCCTGCCTGGTTGGGAAGAGATTTCCTTCATGGAGCGAGCTCTTCTTAACTCTCCGGCGACTGCAGGAACGTACGAGATTGCGCTGCTGCACTCGCGTCTGTCGGCCCAGGAGCAGCGCCGCGCCTTCATGACGCCACCGCATGGGAAGCGAAAGCTCGTGCTCGCGACCAACATCGCCGAGACCAGTCTTACCATCGAGGACGTCGTGTTCGTCGTGGACTGCGGCAAGTCCAAGCAGACGCACGCACTTGCCGCGACGTCGAGTTCTTCCTTCGTGATGGGACTGCAGACGACGTGGGTGGCACGTGCCAATTGTGTGCAGCGCACCGGTCGCGCCGGCCGCGTGCGTGCAGGAATTTGTTTCCGCCTTTTCTCCAAGGCTCGATACGAGACCGCCATGAAAGAGTTCATGCTTCCTGAGCTGCTGACGACGCCGTTGGAGGAGCTTTTGCTGCAGATCAAGCTGCTTCAAATCGAGAAGAAGCTCCACATTCGCGACGCCAAGGAGTTCCTGATGGAGGCCATGGACGCTCCTAGTGAAACCTCGATTGATGCTTCGCTGCAGCGCCTGGAAGAGATGCGCGCTCTCGCCAATAATGGCAGGAACCACCAGGCGCTGACGCTGCTGGGCTGGCATTTGGGGCACATTTGCACGGGAGGGGTCTCGGTTCAGATGGCGAAGCTTCTGCTGTGGGGGCACACGTTCGGCTGCTTCGATGCGATCCTGCAGACGACGTGCACCCTGAGCGGCTATCGCGATCCGTTCATCAGCTTCCTGGGCATGTCACCGGACGAGCAGCGCCAAGTCGACGCTTCGAAGAAGGCCTTCGCGAGGAACGGGTCGCCACCTGCGCTTACCCTGCAGAGCGATCATTTTGTGCTGTGGAAGGCGTTTGAGGCGTACCTGGACGCGCGAGCGCGCGCCTCGTTCAAGGCCAAGGATGCTTTTTGTGCTAGGAACAAGCTGCATCGGCAGACGCTGGAGCAACTTGTGTCCATCTACAAGCAACTGCAGCAAGATTTGGAGGTCATGGGGCTTTCGCCTGCGACTCAACTGGTGCCCACGCCTGTGTCAAGGACGCCTGCGACCGTGGAAAGCGTCGCGCCCTACTTGATGGCTCTCAGTATCGGGATGTACCCGAACGCGCTGTTCACGCGTTCGGGCGGCGTGAGTCGCAACTGGACCTCGAAAGAGAAGGTCAAAGTCAAGATGGACGGCGCTTCGATGGTAGCCTGGACTGCCGCGAACTCCCAGAAGCACAAGAGGAAGCTTGGCTCTGAACAGGACGAGGTTGGGCCGCCTGACGAGTGGCTCGTGTATCACGAGATGATGCAGTCGGAGCGTACGCGGCTGGCAAAGTACGGCACCAAGCTTCCGTCCTCGTTGCTGCAGGCGCTTCTGATGGGCTCTGTGGAGACGCAGACGGTGGAGGAACAAAAAGCGGAGGTGGACGACAGCAACGACGACGGGTTCGCGGCTGCAAGCAAGTGGCTGCTTGTGCTTGACGACTGGATGGTATTCGAGTTGAGCTCTGCCGAGGAAGCGCGTTGGGTCGCGCTGCTACGAGAGCGCCTGTACGCTACGTTCATCCGCCACTTGGAGCGCCTGCATGTCAGTTCCCAACAGGGTGGCGTCACGTCCTTATCGGAGGAAGACCAGCAGCTAAGAGAGCACGACGCAGAGCTGCTTCACGCGTTGGTGGCTTGGGTCTCGTCTGACCTGCGCCGTGAATCCAGACGCTGATGGAGTGAGCTAGACACACAGACGTGGTAAGTGGCGAGATCGCGTCTCGCTAATGCATTGGGGGAAATCGAGTGATTGTTTTTACTATGAAACTCTGTTTGGGGGGATCTCAGGAGAAGGACGATCGCCGGCGCATGCGCATCTGCAGACTGTTGAGCACGGCACTGGCCGACGTGGCGTAGTTGGTGATTTTTGTGGCCACCGGCTCGCCGAAGTTGAGCTCCTCGGCCGCGTGAAGGAAGTCGTCGATGGAAAACTCGTACTTGTGCAAGTACTGCATGACGCTCGTGAGGGCCTTGCGCTTGCCCCGGTCTCCGCCGCCGTAGATCTCGACGATGCGGGCCAAGATGCTCTCGAACTCGCCCATCGTACTGCGCAGATCTGTCTCGTTCCCGTCCATTTTGCCTGAGCCGTTGAAGGTCGCAGTTGCGAGAAGCCCACTGCGCTCACGTGCCCGCTTGATATCCTCTTGCACCAGGGAGCCCAGTTGCTTGACGGACGTCTTCTTGATGTCCGTGATCTTGTTGAGGAACTCCTGGATGATGTTGTGCGCCATTTCCGGATAATGCGTCGAAATGCGGTCCAGGCCGTGCAAACTGAGCACAAAGAGACTCATGTACGTCTTCGCGCGGATGCTGGCCGCTCGCTTGGAGCGCGTGAGCATGGCGATCTCACCGAAATAACTACCTTCAAGCAGCGTCGCCACGACCTGCTCTTCGATCGTGCTGGCCTTGAAAACCACTTCGGCTACCCCTTTGACGAGGAAATACATGTGACGACCGACCTGGCCTTCCTTGAACACGTACTCGCCCGGCGTACAGAACTCTGGATCCAAGATGCCCATGAGGTAACTCACGCAGGCGTCGTCTTGCGTCGCGAAGAAGCTGATCTTGCTGACAACGTCTCGGTTCAAATGCAGCACAAGTTGACTGCGAAGATCATCCGAGAGTGCGGCGAGGATGGTTTCTTCGTTCTCGTCGTCGCGCTGCAGCAAGTAATACTCGTAGTACCGTCTTAGACGCTCGGCCAGTGGCTGCGAGATCTTGCGCTCGCGAAGGTAAGCCTTGAGGTGGTCCGTTCGGGTTCGGAAAGTGTCCGACGCCTGGTTGAGCTCTTCAACGACGCTCGACAAAGTACCCACGACGTAGGTAAACGTCGAGGCGCCAACAAGAACGCCGCATGACACGTACAGAACTTCTGCAATGGTTTGCGGCGGCGTGTCCCCGTAGCCGACCGTCGTCATCGTCGTGGTTGCCCAGTAGAGAAAGTAGATGTACATCTCGCCATTCGAGCTCTGCTCCGGAGGAAAGTACGCCTGAATGCCCCCGCCATTGTCACTCCGTGAGACGCGTGCAACCAGGAAATACCCACAGGCGAGCACGTGGGCGATGAAGCTGACGCGGAACACGAGGCGGACGACGCGCGCGATGGTGTGGTGGGCAGAGATGGTGGCCCCCAACGCCGTTGAACTCTCTTCGCGCTGGAGCGTGTGGATAAACTTGAAGACACGCGTGAGTTTGAGCAACCGCAGCGAGTTTACGAGCATCAGCGCCCAGGATCCAGAGCCTCCTGCGTTATGAATTGACGCGTCAGAGAACGCCACAATCAGCGGAATCGGGAGAGCTGACAAGAAATCCATCAAGAACCACCCTCG
>JAABLL010000799.1:0-11697 GCA_012295475.1 Phytophthora gonapodyides | reverse complement strand
CAGACTCCGAAAAATAAACAAGCACTTTTCCGAAAATATACAAGCAGCTTTTTAGGCAGGTTTGACTCCCCCTAATACAGGCGGATGACACAATTTTGAAAGACAATATTTTGTGTTTTGAGATTGATTTTTAGAGTGGCGGGAGGACCCCACAGAGACAGACATAAGTGTCCACCTGCGTCTACGAGTGCTTGAGCACCAGCAGCACCGTCATGACGAAGATCATGACGAGTAGCAGCCCGATGCACTTCATGGGGCGGCTGTTCTTCTGCGTCTCCTCGGCCTTCTCCAGCTCCTGGATGCCCTTCTCCGTCTGCTCCACCACCTGCTCCATGTTGTAGTCGATGCGGTCCAGGATCGTGCCCTGGTCGATGACGAGCACGGCCAGCTCCTTAAATATTGTGGCCAGCTCCGTGATGGACGTGGCGATGCGCTGGATCTCCTGGTCGCGCTCGTTGATGACGTCCTCGGCGATCTCCACCTCTGTGACCTGCGCTTGTGTGAAGCCCTGCGCAGCACAACAGTGCATCGAGTCAGTTAACTGAGCTCCTCGAGCGCAAGCCTGGCCGCAAACGCACCGTATCAGCTCCGCCACGTCGTTTCTGCTTGGCGTCGTTCTCTGCTAGGAAGTCGAACTCTACGGGGCCCTCTTTCTGGTTCTTCACTCGCGCGAGATACGTCTTCTGGGACTTCCGGAAGTCGCCCGACAGCGTTTGAAGCTGCGTCGCCAAAGCTCTGGAAGCAACATACGCCCACAATCATCAGCAACAGCACTCCTCAAGGCTCTCTTCTCCTTCCACGCACCTCTGTACATTCTGCCTGGTCTTCGCGTCTGCGGCCGAGAACTCGCCGTTGCGGTCGCTCTGCGCCATCCTCCGCAGCCCCTTCTCGGCGCTACGAAACTCGTCCGTGATCTCCTGCGTCACGTGGTCGATTTCCTGCTCGTATTTGGACTCGGAGCCGTCGAAGCGCACCATGAGGCGGCTCGTGTGCAGCTTGTGAAGCTTCTCCACTGCAGTATCAACAACACAAGTGTCAGAGCATTGCGTCTCCTCCCCTCCAGCTCAGACCCCCACGTACTCATTTCTTTAATGCGCGCCACGTGCTGATTCGTGCCGTTCACGACGTCCACCCAGCCGGGCGCAACGGCAACGCTTGTGGCCTCCTGCTCGCTGCTCTTCATGAGCGCATTGCCCTCTTCGCGGTGGCTCACGATGTTCTTGCGCCGCAGCACCTTGGCCTTCTCGTCCGCGCGCAGCTGCAGGAACTGCCGCGTCAGGTCTCGCGTCGCCATGTCTGTCTACTCTGTCTTCTCCTCTCTTCTCCCCCGCAAGGCTTCGCTTAGCTGCTGAGCTGGCTCCAGTATCAAATGCAGCGCTGTATTTTTGGACTCTCTTCTCAAAAAGAATCAGTGTGGTGTGCACGTTATGTATGACTGATGTTGCGCACACGAAAGCAGCCAGGATCGGCGTGGTTGAAGTGCAGTCTCCAATCTTCCCTGTGGTGGACAGATGCCTTCCCTCACGAGGAGACTTTTGTGCAGTGCGGTTATCGTACTGAGTGTCGCGGCCAATGTATCGGCCGGCCGAGTGATCCCGCTCGACCGGTGGGCCTTCCGCTCCGCCAACGGCTCTGTCCGCGTGGCCAACGCGTCGGTGCCGGGCACGTCGCACGTCCACCTCATGCAGGCCGGCGTGATCGGCGACCCGTACTACCGTTTCAATGAGCGGGAGTATCAGTGGGTGGCGCAGGAGACCTGGACGTACGAGACGCAAGTGACGCTGCCAACTGACGCAGCGAGGACGACGCTCGTGTTCGAGACACTGGACGGCGTGGCGCGCGTGACGGTCAACGGGAAGCTGGTGGCGACCACGGCGAACGCCTTCGTGCCGTACAGGATCGACGTGGGAAGTGTGCTGCTGCAAGGGGTGAACCAGATCCAGGTGGAGTTTGAGCCCGTGACGCAGTACGCCAGGCAGCAGGCCGACAAGTACCCGTACTTCGTTCCGGCCACGGAAAATTTCAACACATGGACGGAACCCACGCACCGCTCGTTCGTCCGCAAGGCTGGGTCCGACTTTGGCTGGGATTGGGGCCCGGCGTACGTGACGTCGGGCATTGCTGGCCCGGCCTATCTTGAGTTTGAGGAGCCGGTGGTGACGTTGAAGGACTTGCAGGTTGTGCAGCTGTTTCCTGGCGGCGAACAGGATCTCTCGGTTGTGGAAGTGACCGTCCGTGTAACAATCGATGGAGCGAATGTGAGGCACGAGAACGTCACGTTCGACTTGTTCGTGAATGAGAAGAAAGAGGTTTCAATCGTCACCTCCATACCGGAGACGTGGAGTGAAGACGCGGTGATTGATCTGAAGTACGAAGCTCACGGCGAGTACTGCTGAGATTGCTCTGGCAAATGCTAATGTTTGTGTGTGTATGTGTATGGCTGCAGATTTCGACTGGAAAACCCGAAGCTGTGGTGGCCGGCGGGGTATGGAGAGGCCTATCTCTACGATCTCCGTGTCGATGCGTGGACAGAAAAGTTCAATTCGTCTCTTTCTCACAAGAGCGGCATTCGTCGGATAGAGCTTGTTCAGGATGACACGACTGCTGGAAACGTGTCTGGAAAGACATTTTACTTCAAAGTGAATCATGTTCCCGTCTTCGCCAAAGGGGCCAACTGGATCCCGACCGATTCTTTCCCCACGCGTACCAGATCGTCCGCGGTTCGTCACTTGTTGGAGAGTGTGCACGCTGCGAACATGAACATGGTACGCGTTAAGTACCATATACTCTCAGTTACTAGCCTTAACGCTCCTATGTTGTTTGACAGCTTCGCGTCTGGGGCGGAGGCCGATACGAATCCGACTTGTTTTATTCCGAATGCGATCGACTGGGGATCCTGGTGTGGCAGGAGCTCATGTTTGCATGCGGCATGTATCCTCGTGACACTGCGTTCCTCCAAAGTGTGCTGCAGGAGGTGGGCTTTCAAGTGAGCAGGCTTCGCAAATACACCAGCATCGCGATCTGGGGCGGGAATAACGAGAACGAGAACATGATGGAGCAGTTCGTGGAGGCTCCAATCTTCCCGCCAGGAACGACCTTCAACCGCGATATCGCGGTGGCCGACTTCTCCAAGCTCTTCGTAGACCTCATCCACCCCACCATTGCTGCAATGGATTCAACTCGGCCGTTTGTTGATACGTCCCCGTCGAATGGTTTGTATTCGGTTGACCCGTACGTCAAGCGGTGGGGTCCCACGAACGATGTCGCGTTTGGGTGAGTACGAACTGTCGAATTCGTTTAGAGACAAGCTAAAGGGCTGATCGGGATGTGGTGTGCTCGTTTTCCTGCAGCGACGTTCACTTCTACGACTACGCCAACGACTGCCAAGACCACCAAATGTACCCGCGTGCTCGGTTCATCTCCGAGTTTGGTTTCCAGAGCTGGCCTTCCGCTGCTTCGCTGCACGATGTCAGTTCGAAAGAAGACTGGGCATCCTTTCAATCCTTTTGGACGTTTCTGAAGCATCGCGAAAGACACGAGAACGGCACATCTCAAATGCTCGCACAACTCAAGCGCCGCTTTCACATTCCATTTCCTTTTTTCAATGAGGAGTGGCTTGGCGAAGAGCGACGTGTATCGTCTGGCGTTCAGAGTGACGAATCTCTCGGCTTCAACATTAGCAAGCGCATCGAGTCGTATCTGTATCTGACGCAGATCCAGCAGTCGCTGTGCTACCAGACTGCCATCCGCACGTGGCGGCGCGGCAAGAACGCCAAGCTCGGGATGACGATGGGCATTCTGTATTGGCAGCTGAACGACATTTGGCAAGGCAGCAGCTGGTCGAGCATCGAGTACTCGGGTCGATGTAAGAGCCTGCACTACGTGGCCAAGCGGGAGTTCGCTCCGTTTATCGTTTCAATCCACGAACAGGCCGATGGAGAAGCCGTGCAAGTGAACGGCGTCAGCGACGTGAACGAAGCTTTGCGCGTGGACGTTGTGTTGGAGCTTCGGCGAACCAAGTGCGGCAGCCTCGTAACTTCGATCGACCGCCAGGCCATCCCGATCGCAGCACTGGTACGTTGGGTCTCTCACGTTTCAATATGAAGAAGTATTGTCCTAAAAGCTTCGTTGCGTACATTCAGGAGAGCGCCTTGATCGAAGAGCTGGACGTCGACGCGTTTTTGGACCACGACGAGACATTCTGCCACCGCAGATCGTGCTTCTTGTACGTCCGCTGCGTGGCGACGAGCGCCGTCACTGGGTCTGAGGTTGCCGGTGCTTGTGAGGACACGCACCACTTCTTCGCGCCATACAAGCACCTGAACTTGGGCTGGGGCAACGTGACTGCCCATTCAGTTGTCAAGACCCAGACGGAGAGCGGCGCTTCCGTGTTCAGCGTGGAGCTCGTAGCAACCAACCATGTGGCACTGTTCGTGGAGGTCGAAGTGCCGGGTGTGCTCGGCCGCTGGAGCTCCAACTCGTTCCTGATGCTGGGCAATGAGGCCAAAACGCTGCAGTTCTCAGTGGCAGAATCGGAGACCCAAGAAGAGCTCTCGGCCGAGACGTTTGCGCGATTGATCAAGGTGAATTGGCTGCAGAAGAGCTACGACAACTCGCTCGAAGACGACGGAGTGGCGCAGACTGCTCTGCAGTAGGAAGGCATTGCAGAGCATTGCGCTCATTTTCTGTTCGACAGTTGTGGCCACTTCAAGATGCCGTGTGACTTGGGCTCACGGGCTTGGAGTGACCTGTGCGCACCGCTCGCCTGTAAATGTCGTTGACAGTCTTTCGTGATTTGAGCGGAAAAATAATGTTGTCGAGATGACGAAGTTGCAAGTACTACTACGACGCGTGGTGGTGGTTGGTGTGATGCCACTGAATACCCGTCCTTGTTGTATCCCTCCCTTATTGCGAGAACTCGTATTAGCACTCAGATTCAAGACAAAACGACTTCCTCAATGCCTCATGCTGCCCACTGGTATGTCAATAGCATGGTGCATGTAGCAACCTGCTTCTCCATGAGTCATTTTTTGTCCGGATACTCGCATGCTATCCGGATAATCGTTATCAGCTGTCCAACGCCAGCAGACACGAAGAAGAGAAGGTCGCCATTCCTGCTCCTCCGCCATGACCGACGCGCCTCCCACCGCGCGGCGCGAGCAGCTACGCAGCCTCAACGACTCCCTCGTGAGCGGCTCGCTGTCCCGCCGAGAATACGACGAGCTGCTGCCCTTCATCGCGTCGCCGTCGTGCCAACGCCAACCATCACAAGAAGACGCCGCCTTCTCCGCCGCACTCGCCCAAGCCCAGCAGCCCGCAGATCCACCCGTCAATGAAGACCCGCCCGCCAGAGCCGTCCACTTCGCTAACGGAGTGGATCCGCCCGCCCCCGAGCCCATCCAAGCGCCTCCACAGTACCAGATGCTGGCGCCCGTGGCGGCCGTCGTGCCGTCGGGGCTGCAATTGCGCTGTCCGGCGTGCGGCACCAACAATGACACGGCGCGCGGGCCGCGCTGCTACGTGTGCAGCTCTCGACTCACCGTAGCGGACGAGCTGACGGCCGCGGTGACGGCGCGCAGCTACGGCCGTGGCAGTTCCAGACAGAGATGGCCTATGGTGACGGCTACGGCGCCTCCTAGCGGCGCCTTCTCGGCCGCTGAGGACGGCCGCGTGGTCATCCATGACGGCATTTTCTCCTGTGTTATGCAGGGCACGCAGCTCGTGGCGACGGCTGACGGAAACGCCTGCCAGGTCTTCGTCATGTGCTGCACGTGGCAGCCCCGAGGCAGTGGAGAGCAGCCCCAGGCGACGTGGTATGTGTCGCAACGCTTCAGCCAGTTCGAGCGACTGCATAAAGCGCTCAAGAGGAGGCTCTCGCGCTCCACGTCGGCGGCAATGCCGCCCTTCCCAGCCAAGTATCACCTGGTGGATCGTCTGGAGAAGAGGAGGCAGGGTCTGGCCAGCTACATGCCGCGGCTGCTCGAGATGTGCGCGCACCTGCCCAACGCGCAGCCCGCGCCCGAGCTTGACGAGTTTCTGGACGTGTCGCACCAAGTGCAGCTCTTCCGCGCGCAGCGCCCCAGTGTCGCCGCGCCTCCTGCTGTGACTGCCAGTCCGCCGCCAGTCGACGGCTCGTTCACTTCAACGTCGACTGCCGCCACGTCCGTGTCCTCGCCCTTCCCAGCATTCACGGGCCCGGCCATGCTGCCGTCGCAGCCCGCGGCGCCGCCCATGGATGAGACGGAGTTGGCTCAAGCCGAGGGGGCGGTTCGACTGCTCGGTGAAGCCGTGCGAAATGCTCGAGGCGACGTGCGAGGCGACGGCGCCGTGCAACATCATCTGGACATTTGCGTGCAGCTCGCGCCGGGGCTGCAGCGCTCGGCCGACCTGGACAACCCGTTCGCCAACGCAGAGCTGATTCCGCGAGCCATGCAGTGCCAGGAAGACCTGCAGCAGACCGTCGCCATGTATAACGACGCGCTGCTGGCTGCCTCGGGGGTGGCTCCACTCGAACAGCAAGTCCAGCACGCCCAGCAAGCGCAGCAGACCGAGCCACACGTCCAAGCTCAGCAAATGCCGATCCGCAACGTCGTGCCTGCAAGTGCCGCCTAAAGTGCTTCCCCTCATGGTGCAGCTTTGGGCAAGAGCAACATCTTTGACGTCTTCTTCAGCAGGCATGACGTGTAATTAGTGAATACTTCAAGTATCTCGAACAGCTTGGGCTTCCAATGCAAAAACAAGGAGGTATCGAGTTCATCGAAATGTATTGAGAAACATGCAGCCAATATGCAAACACCCATCCATCCTGCTAGCGCACCAAGTGTCCGCTAGCGTCGTTTCCAAGCAAGCTACCAACGGCTTCCTGCTGCCTGTTTCCCTCCGCTCCGTGCGCATCCCGAGTGCCGTCGAGCGCTTGCTTCAAGTTGCCAGCACGAACGATACCGTCACGCTCCTGCGATCTACCCAAGTTGTCCATCTGAAGCTTCCTAGACGCCGTAGCTGGGCTGGTACGAGTTCTGCTGGCCCGGCACGTACGGGGGTGGCGCCTGCACACCGCCGCCCTCCTGCGCCGACATGGCGTACGTCTCCGTCACGGCGAGCAGCGAGTCGTTGTACAGCCCCATGGTCGTCTCCAGATCCTCTTGGCACTGCATCGCGCGCGGGATCAGGTCCACGTTCGCGAACGGGTTGTCCAGGTTCGCGGAGATCTGCAGGCGCGGCAGCAGCTGCACGCACACCTTCAGGTGGTGCTGCACGGTCGGGTCGCGGCGCAGGTCGCCGCGCGCGCTACGGATGGACGCATTCAGCAGCGCCACCGCCTGCTCCGTGTGGGACAACTCTTCCTCGTCCAGCGGCGTGGGCAGCTCCGTGGGCAAGCGCGCCTGCTCACGCGCAGCCATGCCCTCAGCACCGCCAGCGTTCACGTTCAGCGCGCGGCCAAAGCTACCCGGCGCAGCACCACCGTCGTCAGCTCCACCCGACATGAGCTGCCGGCGGAACTGCTCCACCTGGCGCGACACGTTCAGGAAGCGGTCCAGCTCCGGCACGTTCAGGTTCTCGGGGAGACGCGCGCACAGCTCCAGTACCTGCGCCACGTAGCGCTCCAGTCCCTGCTTACGCTCCTCTACAATGGCGCTCGAGTTACCCGTCTTGCCCTTGAACACGCCGCCAAGAACGTGCTTGCGAGGGAAGAGAGGAATCGTCGCCACTGCCGTGGGGATCTTGCGCTTCAGGTCCTTGTGCAGCTTCTCGAAGACACTGAAGCGGTGAGATACCAGCCACGTGGTAGACTCGCTCGAGTCCTTCGGCTGCCACTGGCAGCGCAGCACGTACACGGTGTACTCCGTGTAGTTGTCGTCTTGAAGCACCTGCGTACGATGCATCTGTGCCTCGAAGTAGCCGTCGTGAATCACAATGCGACCGTTCTCGGTGTGGAAAGTTCCCAGTGGGGCAGTGAGCGTCGACATGCTGCGCTGCTGGCGTGACTGGCCTTGGTAGCCGTAGTATCCCGGATCAGCGGCAGCAGCACCCGACTCGTCGCTGGTAGTGAGCAGCGAGCCGCACTCGTCACAGTGGTTGCCGTTAGCCGTGTTGTTAGTGGCGCCACAGGCCGGGCAACGGATCTGGATGCCGTACACGCCCGTCGAGTACAACCGGCTCAGAGACTCCTCCTGCTCGGCAGTGAGCGCAGCGCCAGACGGGACTTCCTCGGGCTTCTCCAGCAGGAACGGCACCAGCTCGTCGTACTCAGACTGGGCGATCGCTCCACTCAAGAGCAGGTCGTTCAGCTGCTGCAGCTGCTCGCGGTTCTCCTGCGAGACGTCGTCCGGGATCTCCACCACGTGCACCTGGCCAGCAGGGGTCTGCACACTGTTCACCTGGGCAAGTCCACTCAGCAAACTGGCGCTGACGCTGGCGGCCTCCAGCAGCGCCTGCTCCTTGCGACGCTCCGCCTCCTCACGCTCGCGCTCCATACGCTCCTCCAGCTCCCTCGCTTCCGCAATAGCGCGCAGCTCGGCCTGGCGCTCGTGCTCCACGGCAGCAGTAGCTTCCGCGGCAGCAGCCTCGGCCTCAGCGACGGCAGCCGCTGCTTCCTTGGCCAGTCTAACAGCCTCCTCCTCCGCGGCACGCGCGTCTTCCTCCATACGCTGGCGGTCCTCCTCGGCCGCAGCACGAGCAACGCTCTCGCGACGAGCCATTTCGGCCGCCAAACGCGCTTCCTCTTCCCGGCGCTTCGCCTCCTCGGCCTGCCGCTTTGCCTCGGCAGCACGGGCAGCTGCCAAAACAAGCATCTCCTGCTTCTTTGACTTGAACAAACGACGTGCCGTCATGCCGCGGAACATGGCCTGCACCACCACGACAGCCGAGCGCTTCTTCTTGAACTCACGACGCACCGACAGCGCGCGCCACCAGCGCTGGATACGCACCACCGAGTTGCGGCGGAACTGGATACGCCGCAGCAGCTTGGCGAAGCGGTTCTGCGCAATCACCTTCGCCAGACCCACGCGCCAGCGACGGCGCGCGAGCCAGAGCTTCATGCGCGACACGATGTGCGGGCCTTCCACCGCCCAATTGATCTTCAGGATTGAGTCGAGCACAGCGATCTTGCCCGACTTGAAGAACAGCTTCGTAATGCCCAGCTTGTAAGCGTCCATGGGCACTTGGAAAGCCCACAAGATCGCCGTGATGAGCGTCGGGTCGCTCTGGTTCGCGAACAGGCGCTGGGCATCGGGCGGCATGAACTTCTTGTAGGCCCCCACCAGCTCGCTGTAGCTCACACGAGTGGGCAGCCCCACCTTCAGCACCTGCGCCGTCTGCATGATGCCCTGGCAACGAAGCTGGCCCACCACGTAGCGAGGGTCGAACATGCCCACGCGCATGAGCGCATTGGGCTTAATGCAGCGAATGAAGTTGCATCGCGTCGCATCCAGCGTGTCCACGAGCTCCTGCATCTGGTGTGAGAACTTGGCGGCCACGCTCTTCGTCAGCTTCCTCTTGCCCGGGCGGCTGTTGTCCACTTCCTGCTTGAAGAAGGCAGGCAGCAACCTGTTGGACGAGCCCAGGAAAAGGCTCGACATGTCAGCAGGGATGGAGTCGTTGTTCTTGTCAATGAACGAGCCGATCGTGTAGCTCACGGCGCCGGCAAAGTGGCGCACGATGAACATGTGCTCCATGTCCTTCGGGTGCGGCCGCGGGAAGTACGGGTGCTTGGCGTGCTTCGCGTGAAGCGTACGGAGGAACTTGGCGTCGCTGGGCTTCGGGTTCATGGCCTCGGCGTCCAGCAACGCCAAGATACCGGTGGGCTTGGACGCAATCAGATCCACGCACTCGCGGTTGTCGGGCCACTTGATGCGGCCCACCGTGATGCCTTCACGCTTGTACAGCTCCATCTCGGCAATAAACACTTGGTTGTTGAACGTCGCCTGCAGCACCTCGTTCGTGTAGTTGATCAGCAGCTGCTCGAAGTCATTGCGCTGGAACGACTCGAAGCCGAAGATATCGAGCACGCCGATGTAAGGCAGCGGGTTCGGGTCGTGGCCCAGCGACAAGTTCACCTGCTTAATCACCCAGTCGAACAGGCGGTTGTACAGGGCCTTGGCGATAGCGTCGCGCGCGTACACCGAGTCCTGCTCGTTGCGGCGGAGGTTGATCGTGCCTTCGTGCGTTACGATGTCCCGCGTCATCATCACCTTTCGCAGGTCCTTCTCCTTCACGCCCAGCAGTCTGGACGCCACGACGACAGCCTGCTTGGCCGACTCCTTGTCGATCACGGCGGCTTCTCCCTCGGGCGTGTCTTCCTCGTCAAACTCAATGTTTCCGAGGTGCAGCAGACCGGCGACCACCGAAAAGATCACGTGCTGGACCTGGTCGTCGATCCCAACGCAGCTCAAACCGCGCACCACGGCCTCAAAGCACGCGCGGTCGTCCGTTTCCTCGGCGATGTAGCAGCCGCTCTGGTTCAGGTAGCAGAAGTCCTCGGGCTTGGTCAGCTCGAACTCCTTGCGGGCCGCCTGCGAGGCGCCGGCCAGCAGCTGGTAGAAGATGTGGAAGTTGCGCTCGCCGTCCACCTGATACACGAGACGCGACTTCTCCAGCAAGTACGTCTCCACCAGGGCGCCGGCCAGCTTGAACTCGCCGTCCGCCGTGAACTGCAGCTTCATGAACTTGCCGAAACGCGACGAATTGTAGTTACGCAGCGTCTTGGCGTTACCGAAGGCCTCCAGGATCGGGTTCTGCTCGATCAGACGGTGGTCCAGCGACGTGCCGTGCTCCTGCCGGGACTTGGACATGGACTCGATCTCATCTCCGTGGGCCTTCTTGCCGTACAGGCCGCGCGTGGTCAAGTGGCGCAGCACGATCTTGGACGACTCGGTCTTACCGGCGCCACTTTCACCGCTGATGACGACCGACTGGTTGGTAGGCTGATCCGTTCCCGAGTTGTAGACCATCTGCTGGTACGCCATTTCGGCGATGGAGTACGGGTGCGGCGCGCTGCCGGCCGTGTTGACTACCTCACTGATGGGCGGGTTGGCCAGCTCTCGCAGCGGGTTGACGGCGATCAGCACGTTGGCCATGAAGGTGTAGGGCTTCTGGCCCGTGCCGTCGCCGCCGTCGATCTTGCAGCGCTCCTCGAGGTTGTGCAGCACGCCTGCCTCGTGGATGTAGTAGAGCGACGTCATGTCGTCGGCCTCGCGCGGGTTCTGCGGCACGGCCAGGCCGCGGTCCACCTGCTGGATCTTGCCGGCCTGAGTGCGCACCGTCACTTTGAGGCCGCCAATGGCCATGACAGAGGCCTTGTCCCACACACGCTCGGTGCCGGGCACCCAGACCACCTGGCCAACCTCCACGGGCAGCAGATCCATGTCTGCATCAGACTTGGAGGCCTGGCGGGCGATCGGAGGGGGCGTCGACATGGCTTTCGGACGCGGCTAGAGTGGAGATGGAACGGCGAGGCGGTGAAAGGCGGGGGAGGGCGCGTTCGAAAGTAGACACGCTCGGGATTCGAACGAGGCGTGGGGGGATGAAGGGAGACGCGAAGCGGCCGAGCGACGCAGGCGGCAAGCGGGGCGGGGGATCTCTGCTCTGCTCCGCGTGGCTTGAAGTGAATAAACGAGCGAGAATCCCCCCTCGTGGCGTCGTAGATTTCGACCAATCGACATCCAGTGTGTGGCCCACATAAACCAAGGATCGAGACCA
>JAABLL010000798.1:0-11701 GCA_012295475.1 Phytophthora gonapodyides | reverse complement strand
TTCATGACGATGGACGAGGTCAAGGACGACCTGCGGCTCGCGTTCGAGCCGCCTCAAGATGAGGTCCAACAGCGGACTGCCTTCCTGAACTTGAAGCAGGGCAAGCTTTCGATGAGAGACTACATCCAGCATGCTAGCCATTTGGTGTCGTACATCGTCGACAACCCGATCGACATGACGACTCAAGTTCATGTCTTCGTGACTCCCATGAACGCTGGCTTCCAGCGTTTCTACCTGACTGGAAGAGGCCTTTGCTACGGCGCTCCGTGAACACTACAGCGTCACCCGATGGAGATCGACGCGATCGAGCCTGGCAAGTCGAACATCCTCGCCGACGCGCTTTCGCGCCGGCCTGATTACGATCCGCGTTCGGACTCGTTCCCGGTGGTCGACGTTGACGACGACGAAGATTGCGCGGTGTGTGTCGCGTCGGGCGTCAACACGGTTTCGATGCACGCTGTCGACAGCAGATCGCGGCCGCGTATGAAGCGGACGCGCATTACACCGGCGTCATCAACTACCTCCGCGATCCGTCCGATAAGGCGCTGCGTCGCCTGACAGCTCCAATGCGCCCGTCTATCGCACGCTACAGCTTTGACGACGAAGTGTTGTCGTACAGTGTCGACCGCGAAGACTCCCCTCGGGTCGTCGTGCCATGCGACAACGACGTCCGCGCGCAGCTTCTCCACGAGTACCATGACAGCCCGAGCGGCGGCCACCTCGGCCGCGAGAAGACCTACGTCGCGCTCACGCGCGACTTCTACTGGCCCCACATGTACAAGTGGGTCCGCAAGTGGGTCCGTTCCTGCGAGGCGTGCCAGCGTGTGAAACCGGCACCCTCTTCGCAGGCGCCCCTGCGACCCCTTCCTGTGGCTGCTGACGCGTGGTCATCCGTCAGCATGGACTTCATCTTCGGGCTGCCAGCCGACGCCCGCAATCACACGGGTGTCCTCGACCGCTTCAGCAAGATGGTGCATCTTGCTATGGTTCCCGCGACTGTGACGGCGGAAGAGTCTGCCGCGATCTTCGTCGACGTCGTGTTCCGACATCATGGTTTACCGTCTGACATCGTGTCAGACCGAGATCCGCGCTTCACTTCGGCCTTCTGGACTCGCCTGTTCCAATTGCTCGGCACGCGGCTGCGTATGTCCACAGCCGCTCATCCAGAGACCGACGGACAGACAGAGCGCGCGAATCGCGTGGTCGAAGACGTGCTTCGTAGCTACGCCACCTCGTACGCGTCATGGAGCGAGTTCCTGCCCGTGATTGAGTTCGCACTGAACCATTCAGTGCACGCGTCGACGGAGTTGACGCTGTTCTTCGTCAACAACGCGCGGCACCCGCGCGTTCCGGCTTCTCTAGCTGTGGCAATTCCCACAGCAGCGCGTGATTCTCAGTCTGGTGGGGTAGGGACCTCGCCTATGGCGGCGTCGAAGGAGATCTTCGGTTCAAGTGGCTTCGGTTCAAGTGACGATCCAAGCATCAACGCGCTGACTCATCCTTCGGGTCCGACCGATATCTCAGGGTCAGACGGTCCATCGGGTTCGTCACGAGCGATGTCGTTCCTCGTGCCGCGTGACCCAGTGACTGGCTCGGTTTCTCCAGTGCCGAACTTCGAGCCCAACGAGCTGCCAGCAGCGGATGAACCCGCTGCATTCCCGGACTTCGTGCTGCAGCGGCAATCGATAGTCCGCTACGTGCGCGACGCCATCGCCATGGCCGTCGCCAAGCAGAAGGAGAACGCGGACAAGCGCGGTCGAAAGAACATGGAAACATTCAAGGTTGGCGAGCGTGTACTACTCTCGGTCACGGGCATTACCGCACACGCCGTGACGAACTTAGGAACAAACAAGTTGCTCCCGCGCTACATTGGCCCGTTCAAAATCGTTGCCGTTCTCGGCGACGCTTACACGCTCGACATACCTACGGCTATGCGACTCCATCCTACGTTCTACGTCGGCCGGCTCAAGCGGTACCACCCGGCGACGATCCCGAGCGAGGAGCCTTCTCTTCCTGCTCGTCCGGCTCATCCTGCTTCGACAGCGGCTCATAGCGCGACGCCGTTCGCGCTTTCTTCGGCTCCGGCTGCCCCGGCTGCCCCGGTTCCCAACCCACGGACTTGCGCATCGCGACGAACTGACGCTTGTACGCGTCGTGCGACTGCTCGATCCTCAGCAGTCGCTGCTCATGACGGTGGAGTTCATCCCGGAGTCGCTCAGCCTCATGTTCAGCGCCCAGCGCGCGATCCTTCGCCTCGTCAACTTCGTTCATCAAGAATGTCCGGCGCCGAAGATTGCCCGGCGCCTCGGTCGCAGCAGCAGCACGCGGAGGCGTCTGCTCCGGTCCAATCCTCGGCTCGTGACGCGCCTGAGCACGCGGCGGCGTCTGCAGGTCGGCCCTCGGCGCCATCGCTGGCGTCCTCTGGTCAGCACCATCGTTCCGAGCGTCATGGCGAGACTCCCATGACGAGTAGTCGTCAGCGTGACGACGATGAGGCTCCCACGATGAGCGGCTTTCAGCGTGACTGTCCTCCACCGCTGACGGATAGCGCTGGAACGCAGCGCGGGATCGTGGATCATCTCGTGGAGCACCGCGATCCCAGTAGGCCCGGCGCTCATCACCGCGCCAGTACCACTCCGAACTCCCGCGAGTATCGCGTCTGGTGGCTTGGTTTAGCTCCCAGTGAGGATACATGGGAGCCTCGGACCAACCTGCAGCATGACGTTCCGGATATCGTGGCGGCATACGAGGCTGCGCTTGCTGAGGCTCCGGCTGACGCGGCGTCGTCCACTCCCGCGGCGCTTCGATCGGATCTGCCGCGTGCGCTGGCACGGGTTCATCGCCAGCGCGCCTAGCCTGGTCGAGCGCACGCTCGTACCAACCGATGAGACGAAGGATCTCGTCTCCACGAGAAGTAACAGCGACATCGCCTCTCCAATCTTCAGCCGACGGACGACGCGTGCCCGGCCAGCAGTGCGGGCACTTCTCCATCATGTTGGCGCTGCAGTACCGGTCTTCGTGCCAGCACGCGTTGTGGAGGTCCTGGCGCAGTGTGCCCAGACCATACCGAATGCGCACTGACTCGCGCTTGTTCAAGACAGCGGCGAAGTCCGGCTCGACGTTCAGCGGCGGATGAAGGCGTCCCACGACAGCCGCGGCGAGTCTTCGCGGGCTCCTTCGACAGGCTTTCCGTGCGAGGCGCGGAAGCGGCGGAACTGCTCGCGCATCTCCTGCTCTGGCGCGGGGTTCACCGCGCCGCTGATGTCGTAGACCTTCCAGCGCGACAGCTCGGTCTGGATGCCCTCGCGGGCGCTTGCTGCGTTCCTCTCCGTCGCTATCTCCGTTGCCTGCGCGTCGCGGGGCCGATTGTGTTGTGAGGCCTCGCTCGCGTCGAAGGTTCTCGACGCTGTGAGAACGTGCGCGAGCGCACGTTCGAGAAGCTTCTGCTGCTGCCGTTCAGCCATCACTGCGCCCGTGTCTCCGTCGTCCCGTCCGGGATATCCGTAGCCGTACTCTCCTCTTGTCTTTCTTTTCCTTTGCGTGTTCTCTTTAGCAGACGGGTGTCTGCTACCTCAAGTGCGGGGGAATGTAACGGGACGATCTCCCGTTACAAAAGTCGGTAGAAGTCACGGTCCAAACAGGCTGTGACTTGGCACTCTGTCATTGGACAGAAGTCGCCTTTTAGTATGCATATTAACCAGTTAGCGTGCAGCACCTCAACCGGTGGCCAGCAGCTAAGCTCGGCGTAAGTACGGTTTCACGACCGTACCCCAGAGTCAATTTTGCTTATAATTCCACGTGTCTTGGCCTAACGCCCAAGACATTGCTTCCTCAACACAACAGCGAAAGCTTACGTATCGGTTGCCTTTGGTCCCGTTACAGCATCACCAAACCGGCGATTCGACGACTTGCTCGTCGGGCTGGTGTGCTTCGGATCTCTGGCCTGGTCTACCACGAGGCATGCGCAGTGTTGAGGGCCTTTTTGGCGACTCTCATTCGCGATGCTATCATATACACGGAACACGGAAAGCGCAAGACTGTCACGGGAATGGACGTCATTTACGCACTGAAACGCCAAGGTCGCATCTTCTATGGCTTCGGCGGCTGAGCTTTGTGTAGGAAGTCAAATGCAGCAAATAAACTATGGAGCTTCGTCAAAAATACATTGCATTGAGCTCTCATTCCGCAATGCCTGGAGCTAGTGGTTTCCTTCTCTTCGCTGTCATTCATCACTAGCTTCGATTCCTTCTCAACTTCCAGTTATAATTCTAACGAGCTGTGTCATCCCCGGGGCGAGCCCGCCCGGGCTGGCAGTTATTGACCATGAATGTGGGTAATTCTGTATGTCAAGCTCAGTTAGACAAGGTCGAAACGATGCTAAAGTCCGCGTCACTGCTACAGCACCACACTTTGAGGCTTCTAGGGTAACTAGTTGTATTATAGATGGATAGACGTTGTTCTAGACCTGTTTACAGACAAAGTCCACATTTAGTTGCTTGCCCCAGAGGGACCGTCACGTGTAAATAAGGTTTCTACAGTCTCTTGAATTCCACCGTATGAAATGTCTAAAGTGCGATTGTTTCATCGGACTTAAACGCGAACTCGGCCCTGCGCCACAACACGAAGCGAACGTTAGAGAGCGAGGGAGCGACTGATGGCAGACGTCGAGATGGAGGACAAGACGGCGCTGGACGACGCCACGGAGCGCAAGAAGGCGCTACTGGTGTACAAGAGCAACCTCCAGTCGGCCTCGGACGACGACGATGCCTCAGACGACGAAGAGGAGGACGTGGCGCCCAGCAAGAGCGAAGCGAGGGAGACTCCTCCGCCGCCGCTGCCCGCGCGAGTCGAGGGTTCCGTCCCGCCACCGCGCCAAGTACCAGTGAAGCGCATCCCCTTGACGGGAGAGGAGGAGGACGTGGACGAGGAGGAGGGAGGCGTGCAGGTGGAGAAGGACGACGACGAGTCGCTCAACGCGCCGTCCGATGACGACTTGGACAGCACAGCCACCCCGAGACGCTCCGAGTCCGACGAGGACGACGAGGAGCCGCCCAAGAGTCCGGCACCCCCCACTATCCCTCCCCCGCCGATCGATGATAAGAGCCAGAAGAAAACGCCGGCGCACAGCGAGACGGACTCGGCCTCCGAGATGGCCTCGATCCGCGCGCCGTCGCCCAGCCCCAGCAACGCCAGCTATCAGCACGTGGACGAATCCACGACGCTGACGCTCAAGTCGGGCACCTCGAACGTCGACGCGATCATCTCAGCGCGGCGCAGCACCGTGGCGCGCAAAGAGTGCGAAGTCTGCCACGAGCCACGCAATGGCCGGCGCGCGCTACTGTGCGTGCAGTGCAAAAGCATGTACCACTCGAGCTGCTTCCGCCAGCAGTTTTCCAAGGTGGTTTCGGGCTCCACCCGTCAATGGTATTGCCCCGAGTGCGAGCCAGCAGCCAAGAGCGCGGCAGCGGAGAAACCACCCACCAGCACGCCACGGAAGCAGCAACGCAGTCGGGGCTCCAAGGCATCCTCGACGACTCGAGCCAACGATGACAAGTCGGGGGTCGCGGGTGGCTTAACAGGCGGCGCGGCGGAGACGGAGGTGCAGCGCTTGACGGATCTAGCACTGCGTGGGGGCAAAAACATCAACGCCACGATACTGGAGCAAACGGGGGAGATGCTGCACATTACGCAGTCCCTCGCCAAGGAGATTAACGGCGTCATGGGCCCCAGTTGGCTTGAACACCCAACGCACGGCAACATCTACGTTGGAAGCACCGACAACAACGGGCACTCCAAGCAGCAGCAAGCGTCTTCGCCGCCGCCACCACCGTTCCTGCTGGTCCCTGCGTCTTCTTCGACCCACGCGTATTCCGCCGCTTCGTCTCAGATTGTTGCTACGAACGACGGCACTCTTCACGCTGGAGGCAGCAATGGCAATGCTGCTTCCTCGGCAGTCTCGGAGAAGGATGTGCTGCTGCGCCGTGTTCACAACGGCTTGGACTCCTTGAAGCAGCTTCTAGAGCAGCTACAGGTTGCTGGCATCCAGTTCGAGGTAGATTTCATCAAGGAGGTGAAGGCAACGCCCAACCAGAGCAAACCGGCGTCGAGCAGTGGCGCCAGGAAATCGCAAGGCGCAACGGGAACGGCAGGTCGATCCGCGTCGGGCTCAAAGGGAAAGAGCGGGGCAAGCCGCTTGTACTCGTCGAGACAGATTCAAAAGCTGGAGGAGTGGTACCAGCGCTCATCTCGGCCAGAGTCGAGTGAAATCCACTCGATGTACCGCATTATCAATTGCCCGGACTACGCGGACCCGGAGCTACAGCCTGAGGGGATCTCCGTGAAGCAGATCCGCATCTGGTTCGACAACCGGCGGGCCAAGGAGCGCCTTGACTACATGCGGCTAAAGATGAAAGACATTTCGACGACCGACATGGATGCAGACAGCGTCAAGAAGATGAAGGCTGCGTACATCGACGAGGCAAAGGAAGTGCTCGAGGCGCGAGTGTCACGGATGCGGGAGAACGGCCAAGGATCGGGCCATGTTGTCGACGAAGCAGACATGGCTCTGATCGCGAATACTGCCGACCAGCCCATGCATGGCCGAGCGCCGAGGCCAAGTCCGTCTGGCGCCGCAAGAGCCAACAGTGGGCTGGCTTACCCCGTGGCGGACAGCTTCAAGCCCTCTAGCTCTGCTGGATCCAGCATCCAGAAGAAGCGTATTCGAATCGACTATGTTGCTTCGGTAAGGAAGGCGATCAAGGATGCTCGCGATGCCGGCAAAAACGAGGAGGAAACCAAGGCGCTTCGGACGGCAGCAATCGAGCGCGCGCGAGAAAGACTGCACGTTCCGTACAAGAATGCGCGCACGGGGCCGTCGAAGCCGCTGGGCAAAGAAGAAGTGTCGCACATTAAGCTGAAAATGCTCAAGCTGATCGAGGAAGACGCGCCTGCCGAGGAACTCACCGACATTATCGAGCTGCTTCTGTCGCTTATCATCCCGCGTGCTGTCTTGATTGACTCAGGTCTTCAGCGGCAGCTGGAGTTGGTGCTGATAGCGCACAAGGACAACAAAGAACTTGTACGACAGACCAAGAAGCTTCAGGACGAGTTTCAATCGATTGTGGAGCATGGCGACGCCCCGAGCGTCGTGGCAGCGATGACTGGAGAGACGAGTAGCGGCAAGAAGCGGAAAGAGAAGCCGCGCTCGCTGCTGCTAAGTGTGGACACGGAATCGTTGCCTGGAACTCCCGGATCCTCCCCGAGCTCAGGCCCAACACCTTCGCCTGAATCGCGACGACCGCGTGTCAAGTTCTCGCTGGCTCAGCTGGTAAAGCTGGAGAAGTATTTCCACAAGGAGGACACGCCGAGCAAGAAGAAGCTGGACAAGATTGCGGCGCGGCTGAATGGTGTCGCCTCTCTGGACCCGTCAAGCGACGCTGCGCAGCGATCGATCGACTACAAGCAGATCCGGTGCTGGTTCTACAAGCGGCGGTCGGCGAACCAACCTCCTCAGGCGCTGAGTAGTGCCGATCTGCACCTCGAGGATGCCGCCTTGAGCTCTTCGAGCTCCAGCGACACCGAGTCGGACGACGACAAATCTGAAAAGGGGTTCAAGGCGCGTCCGAAGTCGAAGACCTCGACGCCCACTCCTGGTGGCTCTGGCTCGAAGCGCAAAGCGTCCCTGACTGATGACAGTTATGGTGTCAAGAGACCCAAGACGGAGGGATCCAGTGCTCAGCCTGCTATGTTCGTGTCTCCCTCGGAAATGAACCAAGAAGCGGTAGGCGACGACTCGGCCGGTACTATACAAGCAGGGCGGATCTTCAACGTGAAGCAGCTCGCCACAATCATCGAAGAGTACGAAAAGAACCCGCAGCCGACTGCGGAGCGACTGGAGGAGCTGCAGAAGGTGCTGAACCAAGACGATCACACGGACGAGCTCTCTGCAAACGCACCCAGCGTGACGAAGCAACAGATCAAGACGTGGTTCTCCAACCGCCGAGCAAAAGAGCGCCTCGATCTGATTAAAATGAAGAGCAAGGAGACTCGGGGAGGTGTCGAGCAGAGCGCTAGTTCCGACTCGGACGACTCGGAAACGAAGTCGGCGATCCCTGTTCGAGCCCCACACGAAGCCACCGGGGACGTTGAGCGAAAGCTAGTCATCAAGGACGAGGCAGAGGATATGAACGTCGATGCATGAATAGGCCACACAAGCCCGGGCTCGGTAGTGTGTGATGCTCTCTAATGTGCTTTTCCACCTTTTGTCTAGTCGTTTGGCGCTGCTTGTGCCAGGAGGAGAGCGACCGCGTCTAGTTGAGTTGNNNNGAGGACTCGATCGAGGTGATGTTCTGCTTGAGTGTGCTGCGCAGGACCGGATCCTCCACGCTGTCGAGCTGCCGCAGCAGAGGGTAGAGACCGCCGTACTGGGTGAGCAACTGCACCGCCACCTCGTCAGTCACGTTGTCCACCCTCGGGAGCTTTTTCCACTGGTGACCACAAAGCGCGTGGAAGTCGGGGAGCAGCCCAGGCGGCAACCCGAACCTTCCTCTCAAGTTGCGCTCACGGATGTACCGCCGCTTGGACGGCTGGTAGAGCCTCACGGCGGCCGACTCGCCGCCGTCGCTGTCCGCCATTCCAGCATCCTCGCTACTGCCGTCACGCACGAGCTGCAGGAAGTCGTTGTCGTTTGAAATGAGCAGCACGTCGAAGCCCGCGGCCGTTAACTGCCTTGAGTACGAGGCGATGACGTCGTCGGCCTCCATCCCCGGGCGCGCAATGGTGTTCACGCCCGCTGCACTCAGTGCTGCCTTGGCGAGCGCGAACTGCGGCGTAAGCGACTGCGGCGTCGGGCCCCGGTCGGTCTTGTAGCTCGGCTGCATGATCCTGCGGGTGGTGGGGAGCTGCCTCGAGTCGAACACCACTGAAATGTGCTCGGGCGCGTGCGTCTTGTCCATCCTTCGCAGCAGCCGCAGCACACCTTCGACGGCGCCTGTCTTCACTCCGCCTCTGCACATTCAGAGCAACACGAACACGTTAATGCCCAGCGAATCAATAGCAAGAGCGTGTGGCTGCTACAAGACGTACTTCTCGACGGTGCTCAGCGGGTCGTAGAAGTGGTAGAGCGCATTGTTGCCGTCCACCAGCACGCTCTTCCTGCGCACGATCGGCACCTCTTCGACTGCAGCAGCACCTGCTGCTGTACTTAGCGAGCGCCGCCCGCTCCTGGCAACTCGCCTCCACTGCACATGCACGCCTCTCATACTCATATTCGACTGAGACCAAGCATTGCATCGGTTATGTTTCCGCGTGGTGTTGGACCAGCCTTTTGACTCGGAAACATTACCACATCGATTTGCATCATCGTACTGTATTCGCACTATGGCCGAGAAGGAGGCGTTCTTGCCGGTGGCACGGCGCTCGCCCGCCGCCACTTCGGGCCGCATCTGTTCCGCCGTCACCTTCTTCCCTTTCTACGCTACGCAGCGGCTGCTGTCGTGTCTGGGCTACTCGCAGTCTGTCCGCATGCAAAGCGGCCGAACGTACGTGAGTTTGAGCTCCTTCGTCCTCCTTTCGCTGGCTGACTCTGCTGTTTGTGCTGGTATTGCAGGGTCGTGGTGGGGTCAGAGATTGCGCAGGGAGGCTTCTCGTTCGTGTACAAGGCGAGAGACACGCACGCGGGCGAGGCCTTCGCGCTCAAGAAGATTTTGTGCCAGACAGACGAGCAGGTGCAGCTGGCGAAGGCGGAGATCCAGGCGCACAAGGCCTTCACGCACCCCAATATCATGCCGCTCAGCGACTACGCAGTGGTATCCACTGCACCCGAGACGTTCGAGTATTACCTGCTCTTCCCGTTTATGGAGGTGCGAGCGCTGGCTTGGAACAGGAAATGCCTTGAGAGACTGACCTTCTTGGCCGATGGACACAGAATGGAACGCTACGTGAGATGATTAACAACGCGATCAGGTAGGACAATTGCAGTTGGGCGGGGTGGGTCCGTGTTTCGTTGGCTGCTAACGCTTTTGGCTCTGCTTCATTTTGGGTAGCCAAGATGTACGTATCCCGGAGGCGCAGATTCTCGATATGTTTCTGGAGATTTGTCGGGCCGTCGCGGAGCTGCACTCCAAGTCACCCCCGCTCGCGCATCGCGATATAAAGGTAGCTGGCGTCTTGTGCTGTGCTTTCTTAGGCATTTCTGGCTGATAAACTAACGTTCCTCTTTTCAGCCGGAGAACGTCCTGCTGTCAGACGACGGCGAACCGTTGCTGACAGATTTCGGCTCGGCTACCACAGCGGACGTCACGATATCGAAGCGCTCTGATGCTCTGCTGCTGCAAGAGCATGCTGCACAACAGAGCTCGATGGCGTATCGCGCACCAGGTACGGGCTAACTGTCTTTGGGTGAGTTCCAAACTTCTACGACGTGTAGGACTAACAAGCAGCTGTTGATTCGTTGCTGTCTGTTAGAGCTGTACGACGTTCCGGACAACACGCATATTACCAGTGCCACGGATGTCTGGTCGCTGGGTTGTTTGCTGTACGCTATGGCGTTCGGGTACTCGCCGTTTGAGTGCTCTTTCTACGACTCGGGTGTTGTGCGCGTCGTCGAGTGCACGTACCTGGCAGTGATCGGCCCGATCAAGTTTCCCAAGAACTGCTCCTACTCGCCCAAGTTCTGCGACCTGATTCGGTACGTTCCCCGTTGCCCACATCACACCGACTTGCTGTCGCATTGCTAATGGTGTGTTGCCATTCTGCTGCAGGTGGATCCTGACTCAAGACGCCACCGCGCGGCCATCCGTGTTCGATGTCATTGAGCGGTTGCACAGTCTGAACGAGTAACGTCACACGTGTGAGTGTGCCGTCCGTGGTGATGTCCACGTGAACGCCACACCCAAGTTGCCGCTAGAAACCATAATCGATCCACATTCGGCATCGCTGTGGTTGTCTGCGCCATCTAAAGTTATTGCTGCAGAAATCGTTTTGCTTTCTTCACGGTAAGCAGTAGCAGTTAACTCGGAACGCGGTTGCTATCCAAGCCGCAGCAACAGTAGCAGAGCGTTAGTTAAGAGCCTGAAGGCATACGAAGCAGCTCAAGTCCAATCGAACTTCTTGCTTGCGTCGCCGCCGTACGCAAAGACGAGGGAAAGACGATCGATTCCTCGCAGCAGCATCTTCTCGGACTCGCCCTCCTTACTGTCCTGCTCCGAGCTCCACAATTTGCACGTTGAAGAATGATGTTCATCGCATACTATCATCCAATCAGGCGCGCCTATTTAGAGAACGTTCTCTAGCCGGATCTTTCTGATTGGCGCACTGCAATTGCTGCACTTCAATCGCTTCACTTTTCATTTTGCGCTGCAACCCGCACTCGACGCGTTATCTGCACAATGGAAGTTGCTGCCGCCCCCACCGACGACGCGAGCGGCGACAACTCGACGCGCTGCGAGGCCTGCAGGTCCTGCGGGGCGGTCCTGGAGCTGGACGGCTGCGGCCACCGCTTCCACGCGCGCTGCATCTACGCGTGGCCGGCGACACACTGCGAGGTGTGCGACGAGCCCGTCACCGCCGTGTTCGTGTTCCGCGAGGGCAAGCGCCGTTCGAACTCTGGCGCGCGCAAGGGGAAGTGGAGCATCGACGAGCACAAGTACGCCAACATGATGATGAAGCAGTTCCAGCTGGGCGCGCTTCCGCTGCTCGACGG
>JAABLL010000795.1:0-11705 GCA_012295475.1 Phytophthora gonapodyides | reverse complement strand
ACGCGCTAACCACAACAGACGCCTGGTGTCTCTGCTGTCTTTGTTCGAGGCCTTGCCTTCCTAGTCGTTTACGGGTAAGGAGTGCCAAACGACTTGCGAACTTCCTGGTTAGAGTTAAACTGAGTCTTTATTGGTCTCGCTCATAAGTTCCTACTTACTGTAACCTGTCTAATTAAAGCACCCGCGAAGTGGCCTACTAGGGCTACGCGAAGGCTGAGATAGGAAAAACAATGCAGCCCGGGCAACTTCGTAAAATAACCTGATAATAGTGCTCTTGCTCTACAACTACTTTAGTGAGACCACCCTCCACGCGGATCTAAGCGAGGCTTTGAGGCATCTTCTGCGCGAGTCGGGCTACATCCATCCGCCTTGACCATGCCACACAAGCCAAACACACAATACCAGTAAACCGGTGCGGCGGACAGACGGACAGACGGCTTGGCGACGCAATAATCCCGGTTGGGCTGGCTATTCAGCACTTCGTTGCTTCCTATCTCAGAATAACAAATGGGTGGTTCTCAAGCCATGTCGTCATCCCTAGGTACGAACCGTATTTAAGGACTCTCATAAGTACGCACCAATGTCCTGTGAGTGGAACACCACTTATGTGACCACACCAAATGGCCAGATGCCATCAGTCTGGAAGGGAGAGGGCTTAGAGAATGGTGCTAAGCTCGGGTTTCTTCCTGCATCGCGATGTGCCGGTACTACCAATGTTTGCGTTTGATCTGAACAAAATGTTGGACACCTACTGCAGAAATCGGTTTCGGTTCGATCATGCGGGCATAAAGAGACTGGTGGTGTTACTACAGCTACCTGCAGTTTTAATCACACCGTATCCGCACGGGGATAGATTCTCTGCTGTCGAGGGTACGTGTAGTTATATTCAGATGACACGTTTCATTGGTAATTCATATCAACAGGTGTGTGCCTTCTGCTAGACCGACTCAGCTATCCACGCCCGCTGCTCGACTTGCGATTGCGCTACGACCGATTTCCTTCCGTTCTGAGCCGAATCACAACTTATATGATTCATTTCAGCGTTCGTCGCTCCATCTCGGGGGCGTGCCGTTGTCGGCACAGAAATACAAGCATGTATTGCAGCACCTCTTGTGCCAGGGAGTGGCGTGGAGGTTCCCCCTAGTCTTGCTGCAATGCTGGCTTTGCCAGCATTTCCTGTGCCATGATCGCAGTTAAACGACCGCCGAGCCGAGTGTATCTCTCCACTGCGTCTGACTTCCACCTTCCAAATAGTTTCACGGCGAGGCTGTCAAATCCGGCGTTGAACAGGGCTGTGGCACCACCGCTCCGCAGTGAATGGGAGCCATACTGGTCTGGGTTGTGCCCTTCTTGTTCCGCTGCTCGTTTGATCTCCTTGACCACGTCCTGCACGTCGAGATTGGAAGTTGCATCCACCTTGCAGAGGAGTGTGCTTTCAGCCACTCCAAGTGCCTTGTGATGTTGAACCAGGTACCAAGCTGCCAATACTGGACAGCACCACGGATGACCAGATCGCTCGAGCCTGCGGGTGCACCTTCCCCAAACTGGTCGCTCTTGCTTCCGCGGAATCGGACCGCTACTGCTGGTGCTTGCTGCAGAGCTCCTGTACTTCTTCCTCCGCTGTCGAAGAATGAAATGTCCGACCGACGTAAAGCATACTGCTGCACCTTCCACCCGACGGCTAAATATTCCGGTCTTCTGAGCAAAAAGAAGAAGCCCAGAACCGAAGCCCCCCAAATGACTCGGTGCTGGGCTGACGAGAAGTTGAGTTGACTGTGTAGCCGCTGGAGGATGCCTCTTGTGACTGGAGATTTCGGGTTGCTGGGAGGATCCCCTCGACGCATGCCCGTGATCGCAAGCTGGTGTCCAGGGAGCAAACTGACGCTGTACCCGAGATTTTTCCGATGATGCCACGCAATGTGGCTGACCTTGGAGAGCACAGTGCTGGCAGAGTTTCCGGTACCGGACCGGTCCCATCCGTAGCGCCAACAGTAGACAGCAAATAGGGCAAGTTGGTAGGAATGCTGACCCTTGTTTTCAGGGAGCCATCGAGGGAAATTAAGCCATTCACACCACTGACACCACTGTTTCCACGTGCTGCTGTACTTCTTCGCTGATGCCGAGGCCAGAGATTGGGACTGAAGTTGTCCAAGAAGGTCGTGTAGAGTTTTCTGCATGGCGCCGGGACTTTTGTCTGTTTCCACAAAGCAGAAAAGTTAGCCCAGGTTGTTCCGTGCGGCTCGGTCCAAGCTCGTGATGCCGCGTCTGCCATCCAATTGATCGAGCCTGGAAGATGCTCAGCTGTCACTCGCAAATTGAAATATGCTTCAGCCAGACCAATGCTTCGGTTGATTTCTTGACTGAGTAAGTTGCCCGAATGAAGTTTGTTTGACCAGGCGACAGCAGACATGTTGTCACTCCAGCATTTTACGTGTACCAGGTGACCCGAAGCTTGGCAATTCCACTTGGCACCCCACGTCCATAGTGCCAACGCAATGCACATGTGTTCTCTGACGTTGATAGAGAAATCACCTTGCGTCGGGGTTGTGCTGTTGATCATAGCCAGCTCTTCGTCGTCGAATTGAAGCTGGATGAACTCGTCACACGAAGGATCCAGGACAGCTAATCCGCTGTTGGACGCGTCCATATACAGTTCTATGTCGGCTTTCGGCATATCTCCAAACATTGCGAGCGGTAAACCTGCAAGACAGCCGTGCTTCAGAATTGTCTTGAACCATAAAAGATCGGTACGCGACCCTTTCGAAACTGGAATTCTGCCAGAACGAGGAGCTCTTGTGCTCTGGGACTGCAATCGCTGATAGAATGGCCTAGCGGTAGGCAAACAGGTCGCAATATGTCGCAGCGAGCCAAGTACTTTGTAGAACTCTGTCTTCGTGGCCGTTTTCTTATCGAGCATTGCATTTACCCTGCCGCGGGCCTTGGCAATCTTCTCGCTCGGGATGGAGACCGTCCGTTGTATTGTATTCCACAGGAGACCGAGTGCCACCAATTCAGAGCTCCACTCCGAAAACTTGCCTTCATTGACCGATCGAGGACCGAGTACTGCCAGCATCGCGTGCCGTAACGTGGCTTCAGCTAGGTGCAGTCTATCGTCGACGTCTGGCTCCACCAGAATGTGATCGTCAACCCACTCGTACGGGGAAAAACCGTTCGGAATCCGATGAATTCGACACCGAAGCTGGGGGATTAGAGCCAACGAGCCATGAGATTGCTCGCCCAAACAGCCCATAGCATGGTGGTGATCCTGACCAGCCGAATGGAGCTGCCATGCCAATAATCAAGACCCCTAGTTCTTCGATGAATGCTGCCATGCGGAAGGTTTGGCTGGCGCAGGTACGCAGGTGCCGAAACGCTGTTTTCACATCTCCTTTCAGCATTTGTATCCGGCCAGCATATCCTCGAGTTGCCAAGTGCTCTATTCGACGAGCGACAACTACCACAGAGTCGTAACGTAGCTTTGGCACGGAGTCCACGATGAAAGCCGTGTTCACGGAGTTGCCCTTTGGGAAAGACAGGTCGTGAATTAACCGCACTTCTTCGGCCGGATCGGTGTCCTTCTTCTCGACTGCACCCAGGGGGCTACACACAACATCGGGCCAGCGCTCGAGAATATCTGCATCGACCACCATGTATTGACCGCAGTCTTGGCCCTCCCGCACGCTCCTAGTGATCGCGCGTAAGTGCCGCTTGCAGGACCCGTGATTTTTGGGTGGTGGTCGGCTCGGGTGTGGGCCGCGACGCCACCGGGCAGATATACCATGTTCTGCAATTTCCAGTAAGGGTCGAACGTTCGGATAGCCTTTCAGCACGATACGCAACCGGTCGGGATCCAGCGCTTTGTTCGGTCTCGAATCACCAATGCCTTCACCTCGTACAAACCGAGTGGCCTCCTCGACACTCATGTTGTGAGTCCGAATAATCCTCGAGAGCGATTCGCACGCCACCTTGTCGACCTCATACGCTGGAGCACCCAGTTGTCGTGAACGAACGAATCCCTTCTGCCTGTGATCAACCGAAATCTTGATCTCACGGCGTAGTAATACCTCTTCTAGCGCTGCTTGAATCTCTTTAGCTGACGCTTTCGACAGCTTGCAGACGAAAGATGGCCAGACAACGTCGTGACTGGGCGCTTCCGGTCCTTCTGCTGCCGCTTTGATGGAACAAGTCCTCGCGTGGTTGAGCTCGGCTCCCCCCCCTGCTGTACTGAGCGCTGGTGCGACCGCACCGCTCGTCTCTGCAGGTCCCGAGAAACTATCAGCCTCGCCACCCTTGTCCCGTAACATATAACTTGACTGTCTGCGATGCCTCAGTCGACGACTATCTGAACCTTCCTCAGAATCGGTTTTGCAGCGTGTGGAATCCACTTCACTGCGTCCGGCTTTCAGGGGACAGACTACCACGTCGACCTTGCCACTCGCTGGAAATTCGTGATCGTCCTCTACCTTGCCAGACAGAGCCAAATGCATCACGATGTGCTGCGCTGACTCGCGATTCTGAGGAAGACGCGCTGCAAATCTTCCCTCGAGCGTTCACAATAGCTCATGTTCCGCTTTCAAACCACCAAATCGTCTACCGATCTCGACTTTGACAGCTTTTGGAAGTGTCTTGGGAACGAAGTGGCCATGATCACTGGGGCAGACACCGTCACTGTCTGTCGTACAGCCAGCATTTGACAGAAAACGCATACACAGACTGCGCTTTCTTCCTGATGCAGGGTCGACCGATTCTGGGAGTTGCTTTAGCACGTCTTTCGGGATCCGACCAAGTCGTTTCTGGCCGTCGCGAGGCTGTGGAGGTTGATTTTGAGTCGCCGCTCGCCTGTCTGGCCCATTCCGAGTCCCTGATGTCTCCGTTCCGGCCCGTTCGCTTTCGAATTGGCGGTGAACTTTTACAAACATCAGGTCACGTAGTAGGCTGTCGTCAGTAGAGCATCGCTTCTGAACTGCACCAAGATCGTCCCCCACTTCAGCTGCGCTGCGAAAATCTTCCAACAGGTCGTTAATCCAGTACACCAGCGACGGTAGCTCTGACACACTCCAGTTCACCTGCATCAATGTCTGCTCGATGAATTCCACCAAGTGCTCAGCCAACGCAATCAGCTCGGTACAGCAAAAGTGGCGGGCGAAGGCCAGAAAAACCTTGGTGCAATCTGCTACTTCTTCAATCGTCGTGGCGGGAGTTGCAGCAGCGAACTCTGCCGTAGCTGATAGATTATCAAAATTCGATCCACCGCTAGCCAACCACGCCATGCGATCGCCTTGTGTCAGTCTCGCGAAGTGTCGAATAGATAAACCACCGGAACCGAATCGGATATCGTAAATGCGCGTGCAAACACCAGGTAGAGCCTTGAACTTCACATGCTCGGACCGAACCAGACCTTTAACAAAAGCAGTGACGGGCTTACCTTTGTGCCTTGCCGACGTCACTCGTTCATGCACTGTGGCTTGGTCGTCCCGCGGAATAAAGGCGTTCTTGGAAGACTCAACAGACTTCTTGTGTGCCACGGATGGTGGTGTGGGCATCACAACCTCTTGAGATGATCGCATGTCGGCGTCGTCAGGACGAATTCCATTCTCCCGAAGAAGTAGGAAACGCTCCAAAAGCTCGGGATCACTGCTGAGCTTGTCCACAATGAGAGCATCACTGTCCGATGCCGTTCGCCGGCGTTTCTGCTGGAGATGATTTCCATTGGAGACTAGTTTCACTCGATCTTTTAGCAGTGCCAGCGCCATCTGTGGTTGGGCGGTGCCTTAGCCCTGGTGGTTGCTCTTGCTCAGTGTCGTCATCGTCCTGAAATGGGTCGAACAATTCGTTTGCATCGTCCACAGAGCTTGGCCCACCACCAACTTGCAGCTGGGCTACTTCTGGAGCTGGGGGGCAGCAAAATGAGCGACCGCGGTACCGGCGTTATACCACCATCCACGTAGTACGCAAATTCGACTGCGTGGTGTAATGGGAATCGCAGGAGAGCACCTGATTTTGGGTCTGTCCATTGACAGATCTTCGTCGGCGCTGGAAAGCTCTCCTCCAACAGCAGCCCCTCACATATTTCCGGTATTTGGTTGGAGCGGCTTTCCCCTCCGCGGCCGAGCACTCGATCGAGGATTGTCTTCTCAACCGTGGCTAGTTCACCTAGACTCCAGTCATCGCAGTCAAACTGTATGTGCTCCAGCGCGAGAGCAACCACAGGCGCGACGATAGAGGTTGACCCGGTTGTTGCCGATAATAGATACCCGTCCGATTGAACCTAGACCTCGTCACCGTCCACCGCCACTACTTGGCCGTAGTGAACTGCGTTCGCGTGCTTGACGGACACGGGGCGCCGCAGATACGAGCGCCTGCCAGCCTTGTTCACCTCGCTGGAAGCAACAACGTGCTCGGCTGCCACCTCACGGTTGATTATGCCTTCTCCTCCTTCAAGGCTTCGAAACGTCACTTCATCGTGCTCCACTCGAAGAACCCTCGCGTAGAACGGCTGATCGAAGTCCTCCTCAACAAGCTCGGGCAGGAGGTGCAGGAACGAACGAGATGAGAGGCGAACCATCCGCGAAAGAACTGGAAGCTGTGCTTGGAGTGTTTTTAACTGTGAACAGGAAAATTGGAAACTAACTCTACGGCATCTTCTTGCGTTGGTTCGGCTCCTGCGTTGGTTTCAATTCTGCTGCTTCCGCTCGAAAAGCTATTTTC
Source organism: Phytophthora gonapodyides (assembly GCA_012295475.1). Lineage (NCBI taxonomy): Eukaryota > Oomycota > Peronosporomycetes > Peronosporales > Peronosporaceae > Phytophthora > Phytophthora gonapodyides. Next base: position 4,997 of record JAABLL010000795.1, on the reverse strand, counting down.
ACAGCCGTGAAAATTCCCATGTCATTTTGAGAGCGGCAAAGCTCAGATCCTGTTCTCGAATACATCAACACCTGAACGGATCAGCAAGTATGTTGATGATTTTCGTCGTCAAGGTGTTCCGGATCAGCTACGAATCTGGAGTGTTATCGACGTCATGAAATTGGCAAACTGCAGACCGTCCCGAGCCCAATTTAGCGGCCACACGAATATTCACTGTTTGACGTTTCAGACCCTCCAGGCAACAGCTAGTACGGTTTTAGGAAGATCCCGTATTGGAGTGCTGTATCTAATGTTTGAGGAAGTTATTTCGCTGTCAGGTTTGGTTGTGCACTGCTACAGATGTGCTGACGGTCGTAGAGGGGATGGCTACATACTGTGCTTGTCAAACCTTCTGCAATTTCTGAATGGGAGCCGTACCATCATGCGAAGTCACAACGTAGTGTTTGGTGACCCAGTCTATCCAAACAACAGCGTGACGGTGACTATGTTCAGGGGTCGCAACTTGCCAGCGTGGGCCGCGGCGTTTAATAAGCGCATGGTGAAAGTTCGGGTCAACGTTGAATGGGGATACGCTCAAGTTACTCAGAACTGTGCCTTCGACGACTGGGATCAACAGCTCCGAATCGAGTCGATGCTAGTCGAGGTAATCTGGCTACTGTCCGTATTTTTATCAATTGCTTGACGTGCCGCAATCAAATATCGGACTACGTTTGGTGCTACCCATCATTGCTCGAAGAGTACCTGGATGGAATTTGTAACTATCGATTAAACTTGATGGGTTGCTTGCTGCCTTTACGTTGCCTACTGTTTGCTGCTTTTTTCTGCAGTTCCAGCTTCTTCAACTTTAACGCGTATCGCTTCTCAAATTCACTTTCCGATCATCGCTTTCTTTGAGCCTGGCAGCAGTTTCAGCTGCTCTGGCGCGCGTTTCCTCCCGGAAGTTTTCCTGCTGGCTATCCATCCTTGTCAGCTCTAGCTCGACTGATTGCATTCTCTCTTCCCGAGCCAGCTGTCAAACTTCCCTCTCCAGCTCCAGTCGTGCCCGTTGCAGCTCTAGCTCAGCCTCAATCGTGTTTCATCTAGTGCTAGACGACGCGAGTCTAGATCTAAGGTATTCGACATTTCCTCCTCCAGTATTTCCTCGATGCGATTCTGGTGGCTGGGGTTTCTGCGTTGTCGATGGGTACGAACACCCTGGTCAATACTTCCCTCTCCTGCTACGTCTGTTTGACATGGCAAGGTGCAGGTTAATATGCGTTCATATATCGTCGGACAGTGCCAGATCTAATTGCTGCCTTTACGTTGCCTACTGTTTGCTGCTTTTTTCTGCAGTTCCAGCTTCTTCAACTTTAACGCGTATCGCTTCTCAAATTCACTTTCCGATCATCGCTTTCTTTGAGCCTGGCAGCAGTTTCAGCTGCTCTGGCGCGCGTTTCCTCCCGGAAGTTTTCCTGCTGGCTATCCATCCTTGTCAGCTCTAGCTCGACTGATTGCATTCTCTCTTCCCGAGCCAGCTGTCAAACTTCCCTCTCCAGCTCCAGTCGTGCCCGTTGCAGCTCTAGCTCAGCCTCAATCGTGTTTCATCTAGTGCTAGACGACGCGAGTCTAGATCTAAGGTATTCGACATTTCCTCCTCCAGTATTTCCTCGATGCGATTCTGGTGGCTGGGGTTTCTGCGTTGTCGATGGGTACGAACACCCTGGTCAATACTTCCCTCTCCTGCTACGTCTGTTTGACATGGCAAGGTGCAGGTTAATATGCGTTCATATATCGTCGGACAGTGCCAGATCTAATTACCTTCAACAATTCATTCACTGCTCAGTCGCTGCTGTCTCCCACCAATTTCAGTGAAGTGATCTCCAATCATCCTCCGAGCCATTGTCGTAGCCCTGCTTGACGTAATGCTTCCTCTCGTTTTCGTTTTTCTACATTAGCCTCTGCCAACACCACACAATCGCGTATCTCCTCGACCATTAAGTCGAGCTTATCGCGATTGCGTTCCTAGTCAAAAACGCTTTCAGTCATGACGTCACGTCAAATAGCATCAAAACGCTTTGAAACGTACCTCAACGCGCGATCGATCATACTCACGACCGGTTTCAGCACCGAGATAATTATCTTGCGGTTCATGAGCATCAAGCATCTCATCGACCCACTTCGTCATTGTTCGAGCGTTTGCAGTGATCCCAGACCGTGTTTAGATAGGTAATAGCACTGTCGAGACGTTTCCCGTTCGTTCCATTCGGGGCTGTGTGCACTTCGATTGCATGATAGTTGCGCGTCATAGTTCGTCAGCCAGTTCTTAATCCGCTTTGGCTGGCGTGCTCGATTTAATTCCTGCTGGGAATTGAGTGATGACTCCTGGTCGCTTTCGTCGGGCTGAGCATCTTCCTCTGTGTCATGCTCTTTCTCTTCAGCTGACATGCGGTTTGAGGTCGGTGAGGGTGCACCTTCACTAGTTGCGGTCGTTCTAGTGCCATGCCCAACTATAATACTCTCCATTGACGGTTCACCATGCTGCCATGCTGCGAAGATACTTGTGCACAGCGATCTCGCTGCTGGAAAAGCGGCGGCGAGGCTTCCTCGCTAGCACTGTCTAGATCAGACCAATGTTTTACTAGGAGCCGTACCTTCGATTGGTTGTCGACCAGGGCGTTGATTGTGCTGGGGCCGTCTGGGGTCGTATGGCTCGGGCTCCTACGGTTCGCTCTAAGGACCCCATTAACAAGTGGGGCTGCTTGCGCTTGTTCACATCTTGGCCTGGCATGTTCACGCTGGCCGCTTTCGGCGCTTGCTATTGATCCTGGTCTTTCTGGCGACTTGAGCCAGTTCACTCTCCAAAGGGACCGTAGGCTGCTGACTATCCTCCGAGGCGGGCTGCTTCTGGCGCTTGGTAGTTGCCGTCGGCTTTTTCTTGCTCTTGGAGGTGGACCGCGGCTCGCGCTTGCGCTTGGAGACGGGTTGAGGCGGAGGATTGCTCTTTGGGAAAACTTGAGACGGATTCTCCGTCCTCTCGTCTGCCCGCTTGAGTTTACTCGTCGCACGCTGCTGGGCTCTCCTGGACATGTGACCGCCGGTAGCAGTTACATCGATAATATCATACTCACAATTCAATTGGAAGTGCAACCAACATAATATGTTGGTTGCACTTCCAATTGAATTGTGAGTATGGCTCGCGGGTGCAATGTTGCCTTCGATGTGTGCCTCGAACCGGAAGTTTCCACAGCAGGGAAATTAACAATGTGGCGAAGTTTGTACTGCAAAGTGCAAAGTGCTCTTTCAATACGAATTGGAAATGGGGTAGAACTGAGAAAACGAAAGCCGCACCGGCAGCAAATGCTTTGTAGTTCATTGATATAGATACTTTGGTGTGTTATAAATACTATTGGTGGCCTCCAGAAGGCGTCGCCTCCGATGATTTGTCAAGCCAGTGCCTTGAAAAGCTTATCTACGCCCAAATGTGTTGAATACATGCACAGAGGTCGTTGCTCTCAGCATGACACTATTAACCGAGCCCTATATGGTACCTCGTAAGATGCCTCGCCCACTGAGACCAAGATACAGCGATGTGTATGTGTTATGTGGTCCACGTAGTCGTGGTACTGGCCTGAAAATGGCAGTCTGGGTGCACGGGCCCCACTGCAATGGGGCCATTGTTCGTGACACGATATTTCAGTAGCTGCGTAGTATTGTGAGTCCAAACAGGTATCAATCGAAGCAGAAACAAAGTAACAATAACATGCGCTTTTATTATGATTCAATTTCGTAGCTGTGGTGATCGTTTGCACAGGTTCCCCCCACCAGATGCTCCTTTCCGTTTCGGTTTAGTCAGACATGGCGTGTTAAGAGCATTTAAAAATGCTCCATTAGACAGTATTGCACCAGCTACACGAAAGAATCTAGTCCGCGCGAGACCGTTCTTGCTGGGCCTTAGATCGTAAACACCATTCTCCAACTCTAGTAACACCAATATAGCAAAATCAATGCCAGCGTAACTAAAATATATTACTAATTCCTTCAATGGTATTTTGATCACCTCCACTTTTCAGCCACAAGACGGGCGCGTTGTTGACAGCGATGCTGTCGGAGAACAGATAGCCGTCACCTGGTCACATATTTCTTGTCTCTTTATAGGCTAAACATATGGGCACAGGCTCTGCAAAAAATAAAAGCGTTTCTGGTGCTCGTATGCATGCAGCTTATTTTAGACCTGGATCTTAAATCACTTATTAGCGGTTTGTTGTCGTGCTTTAGATGTGGGAGCTATGACACCTTATTTTTGGGGATTTGAAGAAAGGGAAAAATTAATGGAATTTTATGAAAGAGTAATTGCGCTCTCACTCCAATTTCCCCGCCCCAAGTAGTTAGACTCTCCCTACTCCCGTCGTTCTCTCATTTCAGCATGTCAAGCCGTGATGGGCACCCCGCTCTTCCAGAGCGCCTCACGGTCTGTAGTGGCGCGCATGCAGCCTTTGCCACCCCAGGCCTCAGCCAACTAGATGCCGTAAAAGGTGTGGAGTGCTTGCACTGCTCCCAAAACGAGGAAGGCGTACCGCAGCTACATCAACGGGGTATCTACCTGGATCCGTCAATCCCAAGAATCTCTTGACAGTTTCGTCGATGAAGACGGCAGCATCAACCTCTCTGCGTTTGCGCCTGTGCATCTTGAAGACTTCCTGTTGCACAAGATGCATGGAGGTGGCCTTAAAGTGTTAACACTAAGTGGATATCGTAGTACATTTATTGCCAAAGGCGAGTTGATCTCCCTTTGGAGTACCTAGGCGACCTCAAAACGTTTTTCCGAGGGCTCAAAAGAGTTGAAGCCGATAACAAACAAGCTGGTGACACGAGGTGACTCGAAATCGAGAAGCCACGCGCCGCCGCTATCAAGGAACGTCGGCGAAGCTTTGTCTGGATTTGTATGTGGAGATTGGAGAGATGAATGGCCGCACCCGTGCGACGTGATGTCGACAGGGACGAGACGCGACCCGTGGAAG
>JAABLL010000792.1:0-11727 GCA_012295475.1 Phytophthora gonapodyides | reverse complement strand
CATCAGCCATGTGAAGTTTTCACTTTACTATCGCTTAGGCTTTCATAGGACCCCACCCGTGATCTCCTACCAAAATGGCGAGACATAGCAGCATGAAGGAGGCTGAAACAATCGCTTACAAACGATATAATATTATGAATTATTTTGCCATGGTAAAACTTTTGCTATCTAAATTTGACTTGTATTCCGGCAGCGGAATATCTATTGCTTTTTTCTTGGATATGACTACCGTCATCTAGTATATTTAAGTTTTAACTTGGGTTGTGTATGATCAAGCTGAACTTGCCGCATCAGCTTCATATTAATTGTCAATAATTGGTCCAATATCGAATTGTATTGGACTAGGTTGAGTCCAATAATACTACTAGTAAAAATTAATATTGGTCAAACCAATTATTAATTGGTTCGCAACAAGACTTGCTGGCGAAAGGGATCCCTCTGGAAATGGTTGATATGATCATTCCGCTTTGAGTGCTGGTCGAAGGAGAAGAAAGAGGCTCATCGGTTTTGTTTGCTGGTTGCAGTAGTTTTGCTTTTTGTTTAATGTGAAGTGGGCCTGATCAATATGAAAATTCCTCTATCTTATGAAGGCTGAGGTCCCCCCAGGCCAAGTGTACACGATCAAGTCCAGGCGTATGGTAGCTTCACCGTGAAGCTCAAAATGGACAAGCTCGGTTTATGCTGTAGCTCCATTGAAGTTCAACCGAGCCACAGCATAAACTTTTCTGTTGCGGCCGCTTCGTGCTGATCACAAGCGATTTGTATAACCTCCGTGACTCACCTCAGGTGATCCACAGCGCGTGATCCCCACATGCCTGCTGTAAAACATCAACAGTAGCATTCGACCAGCGGTGCCTTGATTCATCTACGTCCAGGCTCGGTTGCAGTTTGCATGGGTCTTGCACCATCGCTGCTTCAGTTCCCTCGACCGCGAAAATGGGGCCTTCTAGGTCATTTCCAATTCCTCCGACCAACGCGCAAGTCCCGTATCCCCTACCACAACTCGAGTTTTAATGCGCAGCATTGGCGTCGCACTGGTGCTGGCGCCGGCGCTGGCCGCTGTCTGCCTCGCCGATAATTTTTCCAAGTACGGCGTGTTCACCCCCAAGAAAATCGCGGTGGGCTCCACTCCGTCGATGGACGGCCAGTCCTTCTCGGGTGGCTTCACGCTATCAGCCGACGAGCCGCTGGCCACACTCGACTACAGCTACGAGGTGGCAGGGCTGCCGTACTTCGTCGTATCCTCCGTCTCCAATGGACCCGTGGAAGTCGAAGTCAAGTACGCCGAGCAGTTCCAAGCGCTCTCGACCAACTACTCGGATGGTTTTTCGCAATACTCTCTGTCCATCGCCAACTCCCGTCGCGTGGAGACCCACCGCTTCACTGACAGCGACGTTGGCGCAACGATCACATCCATGCTCAGTCAGGGCGGTGAGCGCTGGCAGACGCTGCGTCTGCTCACTGGCGACTCCGTCACGTTCGAGACGGTCGGTCTGCAGGCGTCGGTGGAAGTGATCGACGACCTCACCAACCTACCCGGCAAGTTCTCGAGCTCCAACGCCAAGTACGACGAGATCTGGAAACTCGGTGCTCGGGCCGTGACCGCCGCCTGTGTGGACGCCGGCAGCCAAGTCCCGTCCTGGAGCTCGACCGAGGAGAACGGCACCTTCGTGCCTGGCACTCGCCCGGGCATCTCGTATCGCACGTGGAACATGACCGACTACGTGCTCACGTTCGAGTCGCAGATCATCCGCGGCGGTGCAATCTACACCATCGCGTACGACCTCACAGGTAACCGCGACGGCGTGCAGATCCACTTGGCGTCCGAGTACCCGAGCGACACGACCTACTCCAACACTAACACGACGCTGTTCCCCGCCAACACGGCTACCCTCGCCTACGGCACCGACTTTGCCAACGCCACGAGCATGACGAGCTACATCCTGGGCCAGTACGACGTGCCGTTCAGCGTGAAGGAGAACGTCTGGTACCCCGTTGAGATCCGCGTCAACTCGACCGCTGGCAACATCGTCTTCTCCGTCGACGGCCAGCAAGTGTTCGACATCGTGCTGACCGAGATGGGGTTCACGGACACGCAGCTCTCGTTCTACGGCTGGGCGTCGCGCGGCGAAGGAGCTATCGGCTTCGGTGGCTGGCAGGACCAGGCGTCTTTCGTCAAGAACGTGACGGTCACCAGCCTGACGGACTCGTCTGAGGTGCTGTACTCGAACCCGATGACCGACGAGAGCGTGGTGGTGCCGGAGTTCGGCGGACAGAGCAACACGTACGGCGCGTGCCTGGATGGAGCCAAGCGCGACCGCTACATTTGGCTGGGCGACTTCTACCACACGACGCGTATCATGGGCGTGGCCAACTCCAAGCCCGGGCAGATCGCGGGCACGTGGGAGTTCATGTTCGACTACCAAGGAGAGAACGGTCAATTCCCTGGCTTCGTCCCGATCTCGTACCAAACGCCGATGCCCACACCCGAGGTCTTCCTCTACGACGCTGGTACGGCCGATGCCTATTACAACTTCCCTGACTATGTCATCCTCGGACTCATCGGTCTGGTGTCGTACATGGACTACTTTGACGATGTGGCCTTCGTCGAGGCCCACTGGGAAGAGTTCACTCGCTCCATGACGTGGCTTGTCAGCAACCAGGGCAGTGACGGCCTCATCGATCTTACCAAGTACGTGATCGTCTTCCTCGGATCGGGGTCTGGCATGGCAGTCAACGCTGCTGCAGTGCAGTGTCTTGACGGCATGGCCCGCGTAGCACGTCGTGTCGGCGACTGGGAGTCTGCGAACGCGTGGGTGGAAGTCGCTGCCAGCGTCAAGACCGCCATCAATGATCTGCTCTGGAACGACACGCTAGGCAACTACGCCGTGGACGTCTCGACCCCGGAAGTGTACGGCGTCTCGGCCACTGCATTCGCCCTGACGTCGGGTGTCGCGAACGAGACGCAGATCAAGCTGTGCATTGAAAGCGTGGAGGGTCTGCGTCAGGGCCCTGGATACCTCGACACGAGCGACACTGAAAACACCACCAAGATCTCGCCCAACACGAACGGGTTCCTGCTCGATGCGCTGCTTCAGCACGGATACATCGAGCAGGCCGTCTTCTTACTCGACAACCTCTGGGACGCCATGATCTCCAACGAGGACTTCCGCTCGGGCGCGCCTTGGGAGTACGTTTCGCAGTCGCTGGAGCCAGGACTCGACTTGTTCACGTCGCTGAGCCACCCTTGGAGTGGAGCGCCGACCTACGCGCTCACCAACTACGTGGCCGGCATTCGTCCTGTCGAGTTCGGGTTCCGCCGCTGGATCGTCAACCCGTTGGTGTCGGGGCTCAACGTGACCAGCGCCAGCGCCACGGTCAACACGCCGTACGGTGATCTCTCGGCGGCCTGGGAACTCGCCGACAGCCAGCTCAGCGTCACTATCACTGCGCCGGTGGGCACCGACGGCACCTTTGAGGTCGCGCAACCCAGCTCGTCCACGGGCCTCTACGAGCAGCACCTCGCTGGCACCGGCGAGGCCACCACCTTCGCCATTCAGCTGTAGGCGGAAGAAACACCACGTGTAGAAAGCGTTTATCGATGGATTCGCCCATGAACATCCATTGGTATCGCAGAGAAGGCAGCCCCAGTAACGGTTGAACATGAAGTTATCTGCATCGATTTGGATTTGTTGTTGTGGATTTCGCTATGCATCCTCCGTCTCTCGCTGTTGGTTCTGGTTCGGCCTTGCGGCCTTCAATGGCATCTCGGGCTGGCTGCTTCAACGCAGCATTTCCCGCCTCCATCTCTTGTGTCAGCTTCATTGGCTTTCGCCTCGGCCGCCTCGGCTTCTTGGGTCGTGCAAGACCTCGGCCGATAGTTTACTTGTTCGACGCCCCCCGCTCGGAGAAGCGTCAATATCTTAGGACAAACATTTGCCGGCCTTGCTTCCTTTCAAGGCCGAACTGCACACTCACACACGCTGTCGATCGCAGCTCATCCGAACACGCGGCGCTTGATCTCGGTGCTCAGCATGCGCATCTCCAGCTGCGCTCCGGTCATGAGGCCCGAGTTCTCCTGCGCGCGGCGGATGAGGTACGGCAGCACCTCGTGGATGGGGCCGTACGGCACGTACTTGAACACCTTGTAGGCGTTGGCGCCCAGCGTGTACGACACGTGGTCGCACATGCCGAGCAGCTGGCCGAAGTACACGCCGCCCGTGCCGCGCTCGATGCCCATGTCCTGCATCTGCTGCACCGTGTTGACCACCGACTTCTCGTTGTGCGAGGCCACCATGAAGCTGGCCAGGTGGTTGTGGCGCAGCAGCTTGGACACCTGCGCGTCGTAGTTGCCGTGCGTGTCCTCGATCGAGTCGTGGATCGGGTCGGCGTAGCCCTTGTCACGCGCGCGCTTGCGCTCCTGCACCATGTAGGCGCCGCGCACCAGCTTGGCGGCGAAGCGAAACTTCTCGCGGCGCGCGCGCTCCAGGTCAATGTCGATGCGGTCGCTCGACGTCTTGAGGTAGCACTGGAACGTGTTGTAGATGGTGTCGCCGCCGTCGCGGTTGTACTTGCGCTGCAGGTTCAGCGTCAGGTGGTCGATGGCCGGCTGCATGTAAGTCTGCTCGGCATCGACCATCAGCTTGACGCCGCGCTCGGCAGCGTCGTTGGCCAGCGACTCGAGACGCGCGATCATGTTGCGCAGCTGGGTCTTCTCGTGGTCGGAGAGCGGCTCCTCCTCGATGAACTGGGTCAGCGGGCCCATGGTCAGGTCGAACGGGTCCAGGAAGCTCACCCAGTCCACGTAGTCAATGACGCCGTCACCCGACGACTGGTCCAGCTCCGCGAAGAGCTTCTCGATCTCCTCCTCGCTGGAGTCCACGCCGGCGTTGCGCAGGCCGGCGCTCAACGTGGGGTAGTCGATCATGCGCTCGAGGTAGCGCGACTTGGCGCGCGAGAGGTTGGGGCCGTCCAGCGTGTGGAACAGCAGCTGTGCCTGCACGATGATGGCCGACATTCGCATGAGCAGCTCGGGCTTGCCGAGCGCCGTGCACTTGATGGCCACGAAGGCGGGCTCGCCGGCCGAGGCGGCCTCGCTGGCGTCGATGATGGCGTGGCGCGAGATGGCCGCGTTGGCGTCGCAGGCGGCCTCGCCGTCGTAGGCGTAGGTACGCGCCGAGACGAGGTTCTGGTCCACGCCGTTGAGGTCGCGCGGCTGCTCGACGTCGGCCTCGGCCGCGAAGTCCAGGATGGCGCCAATGCCCGCGGACTCGAGCTTGCGGATGACGGGCCGGATCTCGTTCACGTCCTGGCCGGCGCAGAAGTGGCCGAAGAAACTCGCGCGCAGCATCGCGTCCGTGAACTTGGCGCCCGGGAACTTGTACGACAGCTCGAGCAGCTCGCCGCTGTGCTGCACCAACGGGCGGAACTGCGACGTGAAGTACACGGCGTATGCGCGCACGAGCTCGGCCGTCGTCTTGGTGGCGAAGATGCGCTCGGTGTCCTGGAACTCGGTGGCCAGCGACGTGGACGTGGTGGCCGGCTGCGGGTGCGGGTGCAGCGTCGAGTGGTCGTGTGCGGCGTGGGTCGCCACGGCAGCCGTGGGGCTGGCCGACGAGGGCCGCGGCGAGGCCGACGTCGAGAAGGCGAAGGCCGCGGTGGCGCGAGGCAGCGTGCTGCGGGCCATGGCCGCGCCGGCCGGTTTCGGCAGTCGCGAGGCGGCGTGGCGGAGCATCCTGGTCGGCTTGGAAAGGCTGTTGAGGCCGCTTGAGCTGCTCGAGGCAAATTGCGATGTGAGCTCAACGGCAACTTTGGCTCACAAGGTGAGTCTGGCGGTCCTGTCTGTTTTGATGCAAAAAGCGACAGGGGCGGGCGCCACGGCTCTTCGCCAGCCAATGAGGTTGAAGCGCGCAAAGAATGGGCGGATGACGCACGCGCGTGGCCACTCTTCTCGAGAATATTACTAGCGTAGCGCATGCAGTTGGAACCCATCGTGCTACATGTCTGGTGTTGCACACACGAGCCGTGAGAAACTTCTTTCGGCCACGCACGGGGGTCTTCTGGTTGACTGGCTCAAGATCGCCCCCCAGTATAGAAATTCCAAGTGATTTTAAGGACCATGTCGACGCCCGTGGTGGACCTGGACGCGCTGCGAGCGTCCGTGACGCGCCAAGGAGCGCAGGTGCGCGAACTGAAGCAGCAGGGCGCGGCGGCCGAGGCCGTGAAGGCGGCCGTGGACGAGCTCAAGAAGCTCAAGGCGGAGCTGGAGACGCAGACGGCGCTGCAGGGCCCCGCGCTCGACGGGCTCAGCAAGAGCGACAAGAAGGCCATGGACGACCTGCTGCTGCGCAAGATGTTCGTGGTGCCGAGCTTCGAGATCTACGGCGGCGTGGGCGGCTTCTACGACTTCGGGCCGCCGGCCTGCGCGCTCAAGAGCAACCTGCTGCAGTTCTGGCGCCGCCACTTCGTGTTCGCCGACAAGCTGCTGGAGGTCGAGTGCACCAACCTCATGCCCGAGGTGGTGCTCAAGACGTCGGGCCACGTGGACCGCTTCACGGACCTCATGGTCAAGTGCACCAAGTCGGGCGAGTGCTACCGCGCCGACAAGCTGCTGGAGGACCACGTCGAGAACTTCCTGGACAAGCACCCGGACCTGTCCCAGGAGGAGCGTGAGAAGCACGAGATGCACGCCACCATGGCCGAGTCGTACTCGCCCGAGGAGATCCACGCCGTGTTCCAGGAGTACGCCATCAAGGCCCCGGGCACGGGCGCGGACCTCAGCTTCCCCATCCCGTTCAACCTCATGTTCAAGTGCGCCATCGGCCCCGAGGGCGGCCTCGTGGGGTACCTGCGGCCCGAGACGGCGCAGGGCATCTTCCTCAACTTCCGCCGCCTGCTCGAGTACAACGCCGGCAAGGTGCCGTTCGGCTGCGCGCAGATCGGCAGCGCCTTCCGTAACGAGATCTCGCCCCGCGCCGGTCTCCTGCGCGTGCGCGAGTTCCAGCAGGCCGAGATCGAGTACTTCGTGAACCCCAAGGACAAGAGCCACGCCAAGTTCGGCGCGGTCCAGGACCTCCAGCTGCCGCTGCTGACCAAGACCAACCAGCTCACGCACGGCAAGGCGGTGCAGATGACGTGCGGCGACGCCGTCGCGCAGGGCATCATCGCCAACGAGAGCCTGGCCTACTACCTCGCGCGCACGTATAAGTTCTGCGCGGCCATCGGCATTGACATGGAGCGTCTGCGCTTCCGCCAGCACCTGAACACGGAGATGGCCCACTACGCCACGGACTGCTGGGACCTGGAGATCAAGCTGAGCTCCGGCTGGGTGGAGTGCGCGGGCCACGCCGACCGCTCGTGCTACGACCTGACCGTGCACGCCAAGAAGAGCAAGGTGGAGATGGTGGGCACGCACAAGTTCGACAAGCCCGAGAAGCGCCAGATCGTGGAGATCAAGCCCAACAAGGGCAAGATGGGCCGCACGTTCAAGGCCGACGTGGCCACGATCCTGGAGGCGCTGGAAGCCCTGAAGGCCGACGTGCCTCGCGCGCAGGCGTTCGAGGACGAGCTGGCCGCCAAGGGCGAGGCCACGCTCGGCCCGCTGTGCGACGGCAAGCAGTTCACGCTCAAGCGCGACATGGTGGCCATCAAGGTGGTGGAGAAGATGGTGAGCGAGGAGAAGTTCGTTCCCTCGGTGATCGAGCCCTCGTTCGGCATTGGCCGGCTGCTCACCGCCGTCTTCGAGCACAACTTCTCGACCCGCGAGGGCGACGAGAAGCGCGGCGTCATGGCGTTCTCGCCGGTGATCGCGCCCATCAAGGTGTCGGTGCTGCCGCTGAGCAACAACCCGGCGTTCGAGCCGTTCGCGGCCGAGCTGGAGCACGTGTTCGTGGAGGAAGGCCTGGAGTGCAAGGTGGACACGTCGAGCGTGGCCATCGGCCGCAAGTACGCGCGCGCGGACGAGCTGGGCATCCCGTTCGACGTCACGATCGACTTCGACACGGTCAAGGACCGCGTGGTGACGCTGCGCGAGCGCGACTCGACGGCGCAGGTGCGGATCCCCATGGACGCCATCGGCGCCGAGGTGAACGAGCTAGTCAAGGGCAAGAAGACGTGGGCGCAGATGCTCGAGCGCTACCCGAAGGTCGCGGCCGCGGCCGAGTAGGAACGTACGTTGGCCCCGGATAGATGCAGCAGCAACAGCGGAGAGCGAGAAGGAGTCGACCTAAAGCTGATCGTAATGCATTGCTTCACGTGACTCACTGGCACGATCGTCGATTGCCTACGGTTGAAGGCAAACTCCTGTTCAAGCTGGTCGTCTGCGACTTGTGCGCGGCCTACGAAACAGCATGCGAAACCGACGTCAGTCGAGATGGATACAGTTCCGTTAGTGCCCAAGTTGCGCCCATGTTTTGGCTGAGCTCGTCAAAACATCCGCGACCGATGAGATTGGACGAGCTCGGCAAGTCGGCCTCTCGCGCTGCGTCCCAGTAAACATGAGATTAGACGAGCTCCCTGACGTGGTGCACTGGAGGCCGATGGATGCGGAGCCACTGGAGCCACTGGACCGCAAGACATCCACCACCACGCGACGACGCACCGCAGCAGGCAGTCGCTCATTCGTTTCCTGGCCGCGTCACGCAGCTTGCGTTTGCTCTCTCGCTGTTCTCCGTCAATGGGGTCGACGGTCCTACCGCTGGCATTTGTGAAAGAGAGCGAGCGAGGTCAGCGGACACGCGTGCCGCGAGAGATCACTTGGTCCAGCGCGGAGCACGCGAAGGTCACTCGTATTGTGGTTTTGATACACGGGCTGTGGACTGTGATGGAATTACTTGCCGGTCTATTGCTGTCCGTGTGGAGCTGCTTTTTTCGGTTCCTACGCTTTAAGCTTAGCGCGTGAGGTGCCACAGGTGCGAAGCACGCCGGGCCGATGCTATGATTCAGCGACAACGTGCAGCATTTGTGGTTGAAAAATGGGCGTGGCGGTGGCCAAGGCGATTTCCTTTGTCTGTCGAAGGCTGACGTGGCGTCTGCATTTCTCGTTTCGCTTGAAGCGGTGTTGTCGGTGAGCTTTCGCAGAAAAATGGAGAAATTCATACTGTGGACTTCATGCTGCGGAGTTCGAGCGCGCATTTTATGATGTTGACTGCTGCCGCTATGAAGAACGCTGTGCACTGGTGTTTTATTTAAAAGCGTTATGTTTTCTTTTGTGGTGAATACACATCGGTTTCTGGGATCGCAATATTCAGTTTCTCGCTACGGGTATCTAAAGCTGTTTCCCTGTTGGATGACGGTGCGACCGAGTACGAACACACCAGACGCGGTGAAGTTGTTCCCATAAAACATGGTTGGGGCCCAGTGACGATCTCAGTTGGTGATTAATGAACACTTCACCTGCACCGATGCTGAAGCTACAGGTAGTTTGCTTTCAAAGGGACAACAACAGCGAGGATAGATGTCCCTCGCCACTTTTTGAAACAAAGGGCGATAGCAAGATGCACAAAATTCGAGCTTCTCGTTTCAATCGAAGTGATGTGGCTGTGAAATTTGAGAAAAAAATATTCGTCTGCCAATAATTTTTTCAGGAACAGCAAATACAAGAAGAGGTCGACGGGTCCTCGCAAGCAAAAAGGTGTATACGACGAGCAAAACGAAGCATATCCTTGTGGATGGATTTCCATGCTCCTGCATGCCAAGACTGACATCAGTGCGCAAAGTAAATAAACAACGAAAGCAGCCCATTCATTACTCCAGACTAACCGAAGCTCTTGCTGCTTCTGAAACACGAGTCTTGTAAACGAAACGCAGTTATGCTGTACGAGCTCACTACAGCTGAATGCTCAGCACAATTGGTTCGCCCGAACCGGTCAGGCTTTGCTGGTACGTGCCGGAATTCAACAGCGCCACTTGGAACACACCCTCCGTCCCCATCGGCGCAGTGATAGCCACACTGAGCGCATCACCGTCACTAAGCTCCCATGCAGCCGCCAAGTCACCGTACGGAGTACTCACAGTGGCGTTAGCGCTCGTGATATCCAGCCCAGACACCAACGGGTTGACGATCCAGCGGCGGAATCCGAACTCGACAGGACGAATACCCGCCACGTAGTTGGTCAGCGCGTAAGTGGGGGCTCCACCCCACGGATGGCTCAATGATGTAAACTCTTCAAGGCCTGGCTCCAGAGACTGCGAAACATACTCCCAACTCGCACCAGAACGGTAGGACTCGTTGGCGATCATGGCGTCCCAGAGGTTATCCAGCAGGAAGGCCGCCTCGTCCGTGTGTCCGGTTTGCAGCAGCGCATCGAGCAGGAACCCGTTGGTGTTGGGCGAGATCTTGGTGGAGTTGTCGGTGTCGCTCGTGTCGAGGTAGCCCGGTCCTTCACGGATCGTTTCCAGACTCTTAACGCAGAGATCGGCTTGAGTCTCGTTGGCCACGCCTGATGTGATCGCAAAAGCGATAGCTGAGACCCCAAAGACCTCGGGAGACGACGTATCCACGGCGTAGTTGCCCAGCGTGTCGCTCCAAAGCAGCTCGTTGATGGCAGTTTTGGTCGTAGCGGCGACACCCGCCCACTCGGTGGAAGATGCTTCGTCTCCGACTGCTTTTGCCACCTTGGCCATGCCTTGGAGACACTGGACAGCAGCCGCATTGACAGCCGTGCCTGCGCCCGATCCCAAGAACACGGTCACGTCTGCGTATTTCGTCGCGTTAATGAGGCCGTTGCTCTCTTGGCAGCTCGCGAGCCAAGCAGTGGCATCGCTCAATGCCTCCCAGTTCGCTTTCGCAAAGTCCACGTCATTGAAGTACTCCATGTACGACACGAAGCCGATGAGCCCCAAGATGTCGTAGTCCGGGAAGACCAAGTAAGCGTCGGCAGTGCCGGCATCGAACTGGAAGACTTCAGGCGTGGGCATCGGCGTTTCGTACGTCATGACCATCAGACCTGGAAACTGGCCGTTCGACGCCTGGTAGTCGAACAGATACTCCCACGTACCCGTGATCTGCTCGGGCTTGGAGTTCGCTACGCCCATGATACGCGTCGTGTGGTAGAAGTCGCCCAGCCAGATGTACCGATCACGCTTGGCTCCATCCAGACACACGCCGTACGTGTTGCTCTGCACGCCAAATTCCGGGAGAACCACACTCTCGTCCGTCATCGGGTTCGAGTACAGCACAGCGGAAGTATCGTTTAGGCTTGTAGCCGTCACGTTCTTGACGAATGCTGCCTGGTCTTGCCAGCCGCCAAATCCGAAAGCACCTTTTCCAGTGGTTGAGTAGCCCTGCGACGTCAGCTGGGAATCGCCGAAGCCGAAGTCGGAGATCGTCACATCCATCACCTGCTGGCCGTCAAGCCAAAGCACCAAGTTCCCCGCGGTCGAGTTCACAGCAAGTTTCACTGGATACCACACGTTCTCCTGTACGTTGAAGGGCACAACGTAACTTCCAAGAATGTAGCTTGTCATCGACGTTGCGTTGACAAAGTCAAAGCCGTATGCCAGGGTCACCGTGTTGGCAGGAAAGAGTGTGGTGTTGGTGTTCACATAAGTCGAGTCTGCAGGGTATTCCGACGACAGGTGGAACATGAGCGAGCCTCGGTTTGCTGCGATGTCGTAGCCGACGTCAAAGCCAACGCCACTACGAATGATTTGGGTCTCGAAGTCAAGCGTGTAGTCGCTCAGATTCCACGTCTTGTACGAGATTCCAGGACGTGTACCAGGTACAAA